>OZ035824.1:28733157-28874884 GCA_964034765.1 Knipowitschia caucasica | reverse complement strand
ACACTCTCATATATATATATATATATATATATATATATATAGGTTTCTCTTAAAATGGAGCAGCACTTCACATTATCTTCTACCGCAGAAGTAGAGAGTAGTTTAGAGTAGTTTGTCCTTTTCTGTGTGTTTACCTAAAAACACAATGTCTGAGGCTAATGTACAGTAAAAAGCAAAAACCAACAACCTTCAGCAAAGATTATATGTAAAGAAAATCCTCATTTGATGGAGTTTACATACAGACAACACAAAGGCTACGCATCCTGTATGTTGTATCTTAACATCACACAGAGCTTAAATTACACATTTAACCTTTACATACTCTATATGATACAATACTCAAGGTTATTTGTTTATTCCTGCATACAAACAATTTCATGGCTATTGTAATTGGTATAATTTCAACAATCATTATAATGGTACGGAAGCTTGTTAGGTTCACTTGTGAGTGTGTTTTTTTTCCGCTGGTATCATGTTATTTCATGATACTTTCATGAAATAACATGATAAATATCATGTTATTTCATGATACACAACTATCATGTTATTTCATGATACCAATTTATCATGTTATTTCATGAAAGTATCATGAAATAACATGATGCCAGCGTAAAAAAAACACACTCACAAGTGAACCTAACAAGCTTCCGTATGATGGTATGGATCTTTTTATGATTTGATTCTTGAGTTTTCCACTGTCCTTTGATCCCGAATGTATTTTACCTGCGTCTCAGTTTGTGTATTTTACATGTGCTCGTCTCCTCCTGTTGACTGTTCATTGTCTGTGTTGATTATTTCCTGGATTTGGTTTTCTTTAATTAAATACGCCTTTATTTGCAGTTCTGCATTTGGGGCCTTTTTGTTTTTCACCTTTCACAGTATCTCATCGTCAGTTTTGTGACACATGCAATGTATTGGTGAATTATTGAACAAAAATGTGGATTTTTTGAATATTTATGTTTCAAATACAATCTGCAAACATTATGTGACATGGAGTATATAGACCCCAGGAAGAATAGCTACTGATTTTTCAGTAGCTAATGGGGATCTGAATAAAAACAAACAAACCAACATTGCAGGATAGATAGCCCTGTATTTTTAGTTGTAATTAGTAGAATATTGACGTGTAAGAGTCATCATGGAGCTGTCTTTTCGTGTTTCATTGTTCTTATTGTATTTTATAAACATCTGTGATTTGTGTATCATTTGTGGCCACTTTCCCATAGGCCTTTGCTTTAGTTTGTGTGTGTGTGTGTGTGTGTGTTGGGTGCATTGGACGACAGGCGGAGCAAAAATCAATGGTATTAATTTGCGGAGGCAGTGGTGTGAGCTGAGGCAATCTGCTGCACACTGAGAGCCACGCTTTGCTCTGATTTCACGCACGCTCCTTGCTCTGGTGTAAAGCTCCTCCACAATGTCTCCACACAAACACAGGTGCAGGGAAGAGGGGCTCTCACATTAATACATGTTTTTAAATTATGAATTCTAGCTCTAAGATTATGATATAAACTCCAAAGTAGCTTTCATCATATGTATGAGTATGTAATAGGAGACTGCTGGGAATACCAGGTTCTGCAAAAGTCTAATTGTCTTTTTAGCAAAGACACTGGCAAGATCGTTGGTGGCACAATGGCTCGAGTTGATAACCTTTTTTCAGTCGACCCCTGTGCAGTTTACTCTTGGGCAGTCTACCTCTGAGTAATAGTTTATCACCCCTGTGTATAGAGTGAATAATGTCCTGTGAAGTGTCATTGAGTGTCCAGAAACTATATAAATCTGATGCATTATCGATTGTGCCTACCCTTTTAAACCGTCCTATGCTTAGTGAAGACATAATCAGCTTTTACCATAAAAAGAAGTTCGTAAGTTCATAAAGTGATTGTACTTCTTGCCATTTTGGTCAATTGTAGATCGTAAAATGTAGAATTTACTCAATAAATCAGCTTTGATTTCACCAAAGAAACTGGCAACCCAAGTGAGAGGCTCTGATTGGAGGATTACATGTTGTTCAAACCAAAGACAAAATATATTTGACTCTTTTTTTTGTGTGCAATCAATATCAATCTATTCCGCCGCTCAAAATAGATTCTTTAAAGCACATTGGAGTGCTACATTTTGCTCGTATCCTCTCCATTAGTGTGATAATTAAAAGGCTGTTGGCATTAGGGTCACTGGAGAGCAGACTGAGGGTCCAGCTTCAAGCTGCAACACATCCTCCAATTACTAATGAGCTGATACTTAGGATTTTTCATCTTTTTCATAAGTAATAACTAATGAAATATAAATAAAAAGGTTTTTAATGTCACAATTAATAAAGCAAAGTAGCAAAGGACTTGGCATAAAGCATGTTTACAGGATTGTTGATCTCCTGTTGTTATATCATTGTTTGCCACTTATTTTTACATTTATAGTTTGGGTCCTGAAATGTATCATGTTTTTTTTTTCAGTAACCAGTGTTTTGAACTTGTTTTATACAGTATACATTGATTAAATACACAAACACTGCATACAAATACTATCTCAGATGCATTAACTACATTTACTGTACAGTTTGTCAATTTTCTGGTCAAAGGGTATTTTTACATGCTGATTTTGACCGCACAAAATCATACTTCACGTTTTTCCTTCAGATACCAACGTTGAAAATAGAAACCGAAGAGTAACGCAAGTAGTACAAAATGTTTGCCGCATTGCAATATTAAAGGCAGGGAAATAATATCTATCTGAGTCAAGCCCATAAAAAAACACACACACATTTACACCCGGTTCAATTGGAATGAACTCGCTTCACTTGGGACACATTTGTGGAGATGTGGAAGCACCAAACAAGTGCACACTGGTCACATCAGTCCTTGTGCAGAGGTTGGATCTCTCGCTTCGCAGCAGGAAGGCCCTGGGTTCGACTTTTGTGTGGATTGTGATCTGCGTATGTTTCCTCTGCTCCGGTTTCCCCTACCGCTAAAAACATGTACAATAGGTTTTAATGCACTGAGTTTCTTTTTAAGTCAGTTTACTTCTATCAAAACAGATGTGTGACATTATGTGTATGCCTGCTGTACTTGCTTCCAGAAGAGCAGTATGTGCACATTAGAATAGAACAAAATGTTTAAGACACGTTGATGCTGTCAAGATAAAAATTCTTGATTCGAGCTGGAGTTCAAGGCAAATGCAGCGATCATTTATTTGAATATGAACATTTTATATTGTAGTGTTTAGTCTGTCACATCGTTTTGCAGTTTGTCAGTGGCTGTGCAGTCCTGACTTTATAAAACTGCCATTACCTCCTCATTCCCCCTTTTCCTCCCAATCAATATCCTCCGTCTGATCTGAAATAAAAGCTGACACCACTCTGAAACGAACCAATTATCCTTATTTTATGACTTCCAAAAATCCGTCTAACAATTTGTCATTCTAACAGACCTAGGTTTGATAGACTCTGGCTGACACGACAATGTTTATAATATTTGCGATGTCAATGCTGGTTTCCTCTGACATTTAAAACAGAATTACACATTATTGTGACATTTTCACGGCTGTGTTGTTGGGGCGATTAAGTGCAGTATTTCCATACCGCGGGGACTTTTTAAGAAGCTGTAAAAAATTCAAAATAAAAAGCTGTGTCACTCTGTTGAAAGATAGCATTATTTATTCAGAACATCTCTTTGAGTTATTATATTTATCACTCGCACATACAAAGTTATGAGATTTGAATCCTCTCCTTCTTACTTCCTCGTCTCTCGTCGCGTCCACATCACACCAGACACAGCTAATCCACTGTACAATGTCTTAATCCAATCAGACCTGTTGTCTGCTGAACTGAGACGAACGAGGCCAGAGCGTGGAGATTGTCAAACATGACTGAGTGTGTGCTTTTCCACAAAGTGTGTGCTTTTCCACAAAGGCTTTCCATCAACTAAAGTGCTCTGTGCTTTTATTTCAATATATTTTCATTTTCAAAACAACTTCGAATGGAATTGCGTCTGTTTCAGAAATATACAAAGTAGTCGCGTATGGGTATATTTATCAATCAGGAGCACCAGTCCAGAAATAAAGTATTGAATTGATTTGAAACCAATATAAATATATACATTTGTTTGTTATAATGTTGAGGATTATGGCTTACTGTCAGTTCTCAAAATATTCACATTTTCTGAGATGTTTTATTTGGGTATTTCACAGCTGTGAGCCAACTATCAACAACATATCAAATAAAGGCTTGATGACATATGTAAGGGATAATGTATATTACGCAGGTCATTATCGGAAAATAAGTACCGATTGGTCGAAGCGGACCCCAATGCGCAGCGGACGGGTCTGCTTCTGCCCTGAAGGTATTTATTATACGGCTTTGTACTGCAAATGTTCCTGAACTGTCCCGGAATCTACTTCCGGGTTTTTTGCCATCGCTTTTTCTTGCATTAAAACAGTGTTTTTGTCATGAAAACGTTAACAGATACTTCTGAAAACCTCTGTGCATGTGTATTAAGAATGTATATGTATAATGTATTCTCTGATTAACATTTAATTGTGTTTATTGATAGGTATTCGCGTTTATTGAGCGTCGCTAGCTCCGGAGTGGCCGGAACTACTTGCAGAGTAATATGAATTACAAGCAGAGGTTGCGTTGCCATGGGCAGCGGCCATTATTGTTTTGAGAGGTCCGTTATCAAGAAATAATGACCAGTAGAACGTTTTGAAATTACATTAAAATCAATGGCGCATTCTACTGCTGCTGTGAGGAGCCGTGTAATAAAAATTAATATAACTTTGCATGTCACAACTGTCATGCATTATTTAACATAAGTTGAATTAAGTAAATGGAATTTTCTGAGCCTCACCTATAAACAGCACGCTATAGCGTCTGCTGTTTATAGGTGAGGCGCTATAGCGTCTGTTTTGTACAAAGTTGTTTATTTATTTCAGCGAATCATAAAAATACATAAAAACAAAAGCATAATACAACGCAAACATTTACAATACATAAAATCAGATAAAGTAACCCATCATATTTTTAGTTTATGGCCATTTTAACAGAGATCTATGGATAGAATACACCAGAACATTTGAACTTTTGAACACACCCCTCATTGATACACCCCTGAGTGTATTAAGGTGTTTGTGGTTTTGGCAGAAGTGAAAATCTACATAATTATGATTAGTAGAGTTTTATTTTGAGAATTGGGACTCACTAAAGCAGAACTCTTTGTATATTATTAAATGCATGGCTGCGAATTTAATCTGATTGTTCCTGAACCTAAACAATGAGCTGAAGCTGCCAGGTGGTGACTCCGTACCTCACACGCATTTCTTTGTTGTTTTACGATGCATTCATAAAATCTTTCAAGTGTGAAGTATTTATTGTGATTAATGGCTCTTGAAATGTTCTCTGCACGTTTTTTTTCCTGTTCCTCTGCACTTTTATCATTCGTTGTTTATCCAGATTACAGTCGGAGAAATCCAGTTTGAGCAGATAGAGCAGCGAGCCGGGGGATCGCAGTTTGTTGATGCGTTGTTTTGTGTTTTGTGACAAACCAGGATGACTGTTGTGTTTAAGCAATTCCTGCGTGTCATCTCCGAGACAAAATAAAAGGACATTTTCTCCACTTTCATACCAGAGTCGCCTGCTATTGAAAATCTGCAGAGTCATTTTCTAGTCCTCGTGTCGGGAAGAAGAAACTCGCACAAGACAAATGGTCCAATTCGACTTTAACAGGCCAATTCATATTGTAATAGAAGCCTGGAACAAAGCAAGGAGTGAGCGGGGACACTGGGATGGCACCGTCAGCCTTATGCATGTGTGTGTATGAGTGAGTTAGGGAGAGGGAGCTTTTTCTCTTTAATTCTCTCTGCAGGAGATGTACTACCTCAGGGATATTCCGCCATCTGATCCACTTTAGTGGCGTGGCAAACAGCCAGGGCATCTTTTCAATTACACAGAAATGGATCGTGTGTGTGTGCGCGAGTGTGTCCAGCCGGGATCAAAGACAAAGCCACAGTTCGACAGAGAGAGAGAGAAAGGTCCAAGGATGAAGCAGGAAAAGGCAGAGCTGCAGAGGGAGAAAGGATACGATATGTTTACTGAGAATTCACATTGTATGGATTCATTTTTCTTCGATATATAATTCTAGTGCAGTGCCCTTAGAAGTGTGTTTTACTATTAGGATGATAAGGATGGGCCAATATTTTTTTCCAGGGAGACCTCTTTGCTGTTGCGCATATGCACACATTCTGACAGATATCTCTCACTTTATAGATGTTTATTTCCCTTAGTTAGGCGTAGAATGTAGTGCTTATCCTGCAGCATGGACCCTCATTCAAAGTTTAAAAACCACCGTTCTATTTCCATTGAATTCAGAGATATTGTTCTGCCGCACGTCCCTTCAGTGATTTGAACAGGTCTGCAGATTATTTTTTTTAACCTGTTACTATTTATGTTAGTCCATAGGGAAAGTGTTGACATTGTGCTGATTTTAAGTGTTATATTTTACACAATTGATGGCAAATGGTTAGTAGCAATTGCAATCCAGCTGTGTGATATTGCACATTTGGTTTCCTCTATTCACTAAGTGCCTCATTCTGTAGATTATTCATGTTTGTAAACCTCTTAAGGGCCGGCCCAAAGTTACTGTGAGGGGAGTTGTGGAGAAGCATTAAAATGTGTTACATTAGTATGGGATCTGTCACCTCCCTGTGTCCGTGAAAATATGATGACTTTGCGAGGACGTAATGCATTTATTAAATTATCTAAGTATTTGTTACAATTATCCTTGACAGATATGCATATTCTGAGGCCTCTCCACAGAACGTACCACCGTCATATCCTTTGTAACTACGGTTTTATTCCTTGCTCCGAACAAACCATGGGTTGTAAGTTTCATTGCACAAGCTTCAGATATG
Organism: Knipowitschia caucasica; assembly: GCA_964034765.1. Lineage (NCBI taxonomy): Eukaryota > Metazoa > Chordata > Actinopteri > Gobiiformes > Gobiidae > Knipowitschia > Knipowitschia caucasica. The sequence continues at coordinate 28,867,987 of OZ035824.1, read as the reverse complement.
CCACCACTGCTGTTTTATGTATTATGTTGTTCTTTGTTATTGTGTGTTTTCTTACTTTTTGCCATAGTTTTTGCCACATGATGTCCCTGGACTCAAATGAAAGTTGGCTGACATAACAGAGCTTTGGTGTGGAGGGAAAAAATACGGCTGCACCTCTGTCTTAAAGCTGAGCAATAATTTAAGGACTTCGCTCTGCAAAGCCTTGAATCCACATTGACTGGTCATCTTAAATCAAATCAGGCACTGCTGTAGTGTGCTCTGTTTTTATGCCGGCCTGGTCCCTGAATTATTGAGCCTGAAGAATAATTGATTGGTTCACCTTCAAGACTATCAGGCCCAGTCTGAGACGTACACCTCATATCAGCGAGCCACCTTCTCCCCACCAGACTTTCTCATTTCCTTAACATTTTTCTCCTCACAAACTTCCGAACCGATATCCTAATAACAAAAGAGCTGTTATTGAAAAATAGTTTTGAATCTGATTGTCTTATCTGACTGCCCACACCTGTATTTGCACATGTGTAGCACAAAAGAAATAGGAACTGCTTATCATCTTAATTTTGAAAAGCGCCTCTGTTGCTCTATTATTTTATTATTTCTAGGAGGAGATGTTTCAACGGGAAAGCCCAAACCTATACTTGTGTGGCCAGGCAAAGGTTTTATTACCCAATGTTTTATAATGCAATCTCTCACTAGTTGCAGACAGTTCAATTTTCTTCTCTGCAAGTGAGGAAGCTTACATCTGTTCATCAGAGACTGTGTTCAAGGATACAATGTGATCCATGCAAAGATTTCAGAAAGACATACTTATCTTTTAAGAAGTTTCAGACATATACTCACCTCAGATGTAACAGTACAAAATGTGTCCCAATTCACCTGAATATAATCCCAGCGCCAATGTTTATTCCTTATTATAAATCCATGGTTAACCGTGGTAATGTTATGATGTCAGGATCTGACGACCTTTGCCCGTGCTCTTTTGTTTGACTTGTGGAATAGAAAAAAACAGATCCATTGACTGAATAGACCTTTTAATGAGCTTTCAAGTGACTGGCAAATGCACATCAGTGACGTATAAGTGCAATTGTTGCTCTTTGAAAGGATCATGCTGATGTCACTAACACTGTTTTTTATGTGTGGCACCGAGTGAGGAGCGATACAAAGAGCAGGGATCAGTCTGCAAAGACACTAATAACTTGGTGAATGGTCTATTTCATACAAACGAGGGATATGCATAGTGCTGTTAGTGGATTCATGAATGGTATGTACACAATTTACATATATAATACAATATATACATTATAATCTGTAAACTCATATGTTATATAATATATATGCACATTACAAACAGTATAGTTATTATTAGTTTTCAAATTATCATTGACTATGGTAGAGCATTGGCCTTTGGGCCTGAAGGTTGTGGGTTTGATCCCCTCACAAGACCTTCGCCAACTGCTCCCACTGCTGTCGTTGTGTCCCTGGGCAAGACACTTAACCCCACTTTGCTCGAAGCCTCCAAGGCCGTAACTTTGATGACTGAGCAGCAGCCATCTTCCTGTGGACCCACCACCTGCAGGAGGATCAGCGATGGACTGGTGCTATGAGCGTTGGGTGGCAGCTCTCATTGCCACCCCCCCAACCCAGAAATTGAATAATAAAGGGGTAGAAAATGAATGAATTGATGACTATGAAATAATTGTTAGGGGCTGCCCTATTTGGATTTAATATTACCCTAGTTGACCTAGTCACAGCTATTAGCCATCTGTATGTAAATTCGTCACGGTGGCTGAATGGATAACACTCTCGCTTCTCAGCAAGAAGGTCCTTGGTTTGAATCCCGGTTGGAACAGTGCCTTTCTGAGTGGAGTTTGCACGTTCTCCCCGAGTCTGCGTAGGTTTCCTTCAGGTGCTCAGTTTTCCCTACCACTAAAAACATGTACAATAGGTCTGAATGCTATATAGCACAATTCATACACAAGGCAATTCAAAGTGCTGAACAAAACAAGAAAGCATTAAAATCATAAATAATCACAGAACATTAAAAAGAAAGATAAAAATATAAAATCCCTCAGTTGTATGCACAGTTAAACAGAACTGTCTTCAACCTGGTTTTAAACATTGTCAGAGAGGAGGCCTGTCTCACATCTTCAGGAAGACTGTTCCAGATTTTAGCAGCATGAATCTGAAAAGCAGCCTCCCCATGTTTAGTTCTGACTCTGGGCACTGACAGGAGTGCAGTCCCTGTGCTCCTCAGAGTCCGGGCTGGTTCGTATGGGACTAACATGTCACTAATATATTTTGGTGCGAGGCCATGGAGAGACTTGTACACAAGCAGAGCTGTTTTAAAGTCTATTCTCTGAGCCACAGGAAGCCAGTGCAGAGACCTGAGGACCGGACTAATGTGGTCGTACTTCCTGGTTCTAGTCAGGACTCGAGCTGCTGCATTTTGAATGTACTGCAGCTGTTTTACAGCCTGTTTGGACAGACCTGTGAGTAGGCCATTGCAGTAGTCTAACCTACTGGAGACAAATGCATGGATAAGAATCTCCAAGTCTGCTTTAGACACTATGTTTTTGATCCTGGCGATGTTTTTTAGATGGTAAAAAGCTGCTGATGTTACTGATTTGATGTGGCTATTAAAATTTAAGTCTGAGTCCAGTATTACCCCTAGATTTCTGACCTTGTTTGAAGGTTTTAGGGAGAGAGACTGTAGGTGACAGATGACGCTCTCTCTTTGTTTCTGGGGACCAAAGACAATCATTTCAGTTTTGTCTGTGTTTAGCTGAAGGAAGTTGTTTTGCATCCACTCACTGATCTGTTGGATACAGTGAAGGAGTGAGTCCACTGGTCCATGTTCTCCTGCTGTCAGTGAGACATAGATCTGAGTGTCGTCTGCATAGTTGTGATATGCAGACGACATTACGTTTTGTGGCACATTCTTTTTTGTATTACCTCTGGGTGCTGTTATAGCAGGTGCACCCACAGGCCGGCTCATCAGTCCTGGTTGGAGATAGCAGGACATGCATCCAATCAATACGATGCTGGTGACACTGCCCGGGTACAGCACCACAACACTAATGCACATGTACAAGAGAGGAACACCGCACACACAGACATACAGCCTGCTGCTTGACAGGCCGGAGATGAGCCGAGGAGGCTGAGAGAGGGAGAGATGGATGGGATTGTATGGGGAGGGGCTGGGGCGAAGGTAATGGATAGGGGTGAATGGTGCAGCTGTGGTTGATGCTGTCTCACTGTGGATGACAATGGAGTCTGACACATGCTTTGGTGTTCAGGTCCTTATTGAGTAAAGGGCAATTTCAGTCTTCAGGTGTATGGATTTTATCGCCTCTATTACGTTAAGGCTGCAACATCTGGTGCCCATGGATATTTTATGAACGCAGGGTAATGAAGTGACCCTTGGTAGAAAACAAATCAAGGTGCCAGCGACTTTTCAGGAGACTTATGCCTTAATTATAGATGCATATAAAAAGTGGCATTTTGTAAATCATGGTTAATCGAAAAGCAAATCCTGGAAATCTGTTTGTATTTGGATATGCTGTTGAATTAAAGGATCAGAGTGTGGGGAGGCAGCATTTCAGATTTATGCAGCAGTCTTCCAGAAAATGTGAGAGAGGCTTCTTCTCTGATAATGTTCAAATCCAGGTTGAAAACAGTTATTTTTAGCTGTGCATATATGCTAATGTACGGGGATTATGAATGATTTTAATTATTGTTTCTATCTTGTTTTGTTCCGCACCTTTTGTTTGAACTATGTTATACAAATATACTTGCCTTGCCTACTTATTTAGACATATTAATTAACTTTCAGATTGTTAAACTGGCTTGATTTGACTGTTACATTAAGGAAGGTTAAGTAATGGGCGAAAAATGTTTTATGTAGCAACATTTTAGGCGAATCGCTGTAGTTCCATTGTTTTGTTACAGCTTTTGAATTCATTTAGCTGTTTTTCCACTTCATACTGTTGCATTAACATTCTTCATCTTTTAAAAATAATTGCCACATGGTAGAAGTTTTTACGGATCATGTTATATACTCCACACCCTTTTTTACCTCTGTCCTGCATCGTGTGGCCTCGGTCCTCGTTCTAGAGCCTGAATCCTGGATTAATAGCCCGTCTGACTGAAGGAGTGTTCAAGTGGCAAGAGCTCTGGTGTGTGTCCTGGTGCACACCGGGGAAGTCTTGCACAGTTTTTCCAATGTGGTTTTACTGCAAATGGCAAATAAATGAATCTGAATCTGAATCTGAGTGGATCACTGCCTCAATATGAGCCATCTATTGTGCGCTCACCCATTGTTGTCGACATACTCTCCTAAGATTTGCCTGTTGAACTCCTGGGAGCTCATACATGTTCTATCACATGCATGTATCACAACAAACATTCTGAGTCAGCATTCTTAGCGCTACAAAGGCAGGTGCTTCAAATCCCCCACTAGCGGTATGTGTAGTGTTCGTGTAAACAGCCTGCACCCAATGCTCTCTGTATCTATATCAAGCTAATGGGATGCACACAGGTCTGTTATGTAAATATGTGGACCTGGATTAGGGCTGTGGGAGAGTAACGCTAGTGTAATCCTCTCTTCTTACATTGCATTATTATCATATTCGCACAACAGCAGAGCTCTCCTGTCCCGGCTAATAATCCCTTTGACTCAAGCCAGCGCACACAGAGGCGCGTTTTCAAGAGCTCGTGCTGACTCCATCAAAACGCGAAAGAAGTAAATTAACCTACACAAGTCTTAAAGCTTCATTCGGCTCACAGCATCAAATGGCTGCCACTTCAAATGTGCTTATGTACTTTTCCAGATGTCAAATACTGTGTTCCCACAATGGGTTTTATTTAGCAATAGTTCATAAAAACAAAACACTGATACAATTAAGAACAAAATAGAGAAAACTGAATAGATGCTGCTGATTATTCAATTACTGTTTTATCTCTCTCGCTTACTTTTGCTTTATTCTTAATGACTTTCTGTAGTCTCTGAAATGGTTTTCAATTGGTGGCTAACCACTCAGCCACCAACTTATGGTATGGTGGCTGAGCCTGAGTGGTTAGGGCTCTAAATTCTCAGCTAGAAGGTCCTGGGTCCAATTCTAGACTCTAGAAAGACAGAGCCCCTCTGAGTGGCGGTTCTCCCCTCTTCCATGTCTGCGTAGGTTTCCTCCAGGTGCTCCAGTTTCTTCTACCACTAAAAAAACATGTACAATAGCTCCCCACTCTCTGGGGCCAGGACTCTCCTAAAAAAAGACGATTCTGAAATCTCTTTGGGACTTTCCTGGTTAAATAAAGGTAAATAATTAAAGATAGATATAGAAAAATAATCACAAATGCAGATATTTAAGGCAACTTCCCACAAGGAAAATTAAGAAAACCTTGGTATAAAAGTAGTCGTTCAGCTCTCATTTTAAAAACTTGGTCCTCCTCCAAAATGACTTTGACAACCCTGCTGTAATTCTTCATGGACGTGACTTATTTAAGAAATGGTCAAAAGCACAGCAGGAACAAAACAAAAAGACAAAATGAAGTTTTTCACCCCTACCTAAAGTTACATGCAAGTTTTCTTCAATTGTGTCTTTTCTTGCACCGTGGCTCAGCCTTATTCTTTGTGGAGTGGGATTATTGAACAGGCCTCCATCTCTGCTTTCGGTATGAGACAATGCGTAGTCAGAAAGAGAATGGGTAATTTAGGCAGAGCCAGCAGAGAAATTCCACTTTGTGCCACCAGAGGTAATTAGCAGAGCAGCTGTTTGAGAGGGGAAGCTATAGCCGTTACACTGTAGGAAGGAGCTGGGGGAATAATTAGCCCGTAACACCCGTCAAGCTTTCTCTAAGAGGAGATGTGTTATTTTAACGTTTGTTCTCTATTGAAGAATGCCAGTGCTCTTCATGCTGCTCTGACTTTTGCCCTAGTTATCCCAATGCAGTCATGAATTATGCCATCACAAGTGGATATTATTTGTGTGGCTGTGGTGGGCTCCTGAATGCTGTGTGGCTGCTTATGGACCATATTTAGACCATGTTAATTGGGTATCGATCCAGGAGCACTCAGTAATTATTTATGACACTTTCAGGTGAGTGCATGCGTTGGACCGCTGCTCCTCCCTGTGGTCAATGAGCACACGGCATATTCAATCAAACCTCTTCAGCGGAAAACATTCTTCTCTTGACTCCACTGCAATCAATGCTTTCCATCTTAACCACCTCAGTAACACACATGCACGACATTTTAATACAGCGCAGCCAGCCACTGGGACAAAAGGCATTTGCAAAGCCCTCAGTGGAAGTATAGATCTGAACGGCAGGGAACTTTATCACGTTGATGAATGCCCCCAAAACCCCAGTTTCTGCTCCAGGCTGTATTTGTTCCAATGTACATATTTGCACTTTATCCTAGATGAGGTTTTCTAATTTTATGATAGGTTTTTTTTCATCTTCAACCAGTTTAAGATAAGATAAGATAGACTTTATTGATCTCACACAGGAGAAATTTACATGTCACATCTGGCAAGGATAGAAACACTCAACAAAAGTGACAATCAAGAAACAAGTTTGCAGATAGAGCTTCCCCTTCGCCTAGCTGCTGTGGCCGCTATCGCTATATACTGTGACCGCTATCGCTATATACTGTGACCGCTATCGCTATATACTGTGACCGCTATCATGCTATATGCTGACGGCCGTTATGCGCTAACCATTTTTTGCTATATACTGTGACCGCTATCGCTATATACTGTGACCGCTATCGCTATATACTGTGACCGCTATCGCTATATACTGTGACCGCTATCGCTATATACTGTGACCGCTATCGCTATATACTGTGACCGCTATCGCTATATACTGTGACCATTACTTGCGGATACTCAGCTGCTGCCGCCACCGGGAAGTTTAGCGAGTGTTTTATGGAGATGCCAAAAGGCATTCCATTCCATACAATTAATCCGTCCCGATAAAATGTTTCCTCATCCATTTGGTCTCTCGTGTTGCTCCTCCTGAGTCCTTTTTAGAAATGACAAACCGGTGGGAGAGGAAAAGCCATTTATCAAAGCACTGGAGTCGACAGCTGAGTTTTGTGGCGTGTCACTTCCAAACTGACAGCTCCTTTCTGCTCACAGCTCACACATAGAAACAGATGTCAGTCCTCTGCTGTACTGTGATTTAGAGAATGTACCTTTGATATCTCTGAGTCCACAGCCTTTGTGGACAGAAGTACTTTGATTCAAGTTGATGAATAATTCTAAAAAAACACCCTGTTTCCTGCTGCAGCAATGTTATAGTAGGTTTACTAATTTGAAGTTAGTTTGTTTGAAGTTCTTTCTTAAATTGAGCTTGGTCTCATGTTTCTCCAGACTTGTTTAAAAAGTGGCCTGCACTGACAGTGAGTTAGAGGTGTCTGTGTGATGGATGTGTTCCTGCAAACAGAAGTGCTGTGTCGCCTCCCGACTCACCTTCAGGCTCAGAGCGCACCATAAGTTTAGAGGGGGGACTTTAGCATCAAATATGTGTGAAAACTTTTCAGTGCAGAGTTTCAAAATGTACTGTTTACTGCTATGCCTATGATTGTTCAGATAGACCCATCAAGGGTCAATTTTCTCTGCCAACTGCTTGCATCCAGTGTGAATCTGGTCTTTAAAGCGCTTCAGTATGCAATTTTCAGGTCTATCTTGCAAGTTTGGTTTAGATCACTATATCGTCATGGATTGTTCAGAATTGGAAATGTTTATGTTGGATGATAGATTAACTACAAGTAGGTCTGTAACAAGCCACAATTTTATTTTGAAGAACAATTTTTGTAATTTAACCCAGATAAAACGGAAGTGACGCCACCAGAGAATATCCTAATGGATGTATTTCATAACAGACTTATTAAAGAAGAGACATTTACACAACTGCTGTTAGTTTGAAGTTCTCTTCTTAAATCGGATATGATGTCTCACAGCATTTTCTGAAATGTGTATTGAGAGTCCTTAACAATTGATCAATTACTGTATACATAATTTTTGATGATTTAAAAACTCAATTAGTTGCAATTAATTAATTAGTCTTTACAGCCCTACCCAGATTAATTCAAAGGTGCAGTTTGGAGAATAGGCTAACATATTTACAGGGACACAGTCGATATTACCCACCCCCTATTTGTAAACAGTTATTTCTCCACATTATGCACATGGAGCCTGGAGCGGCCGAACACTCTAGTGACGCCCTATTGGCTGGTGATGAAGACCTTTTTGGCAACAGCTCCTCTCTGAGCTGTGGTTCATTAATGCTCTGTGCGTGTCCTGTGACTGGGGACGGAGCCCTCCTCTCTTATCAAGAGCAGCAGCAGGCACACATGGATCCAACCACCACACACACAAACACACACACAGATCCAACCACCACACACACACACACACACACACACACACACACACAAATCCAACCACCATACACATAAACACACACAAACTCGCATACACTCTAACAGATAATGGATTAAAGACTGGAAAAGTCACCACCATCAGCCGTGAGATCCCCTTAAAGGACAATGGAGCTCTCTTCTCCCTTCACCCTGCTCTTTTCCTGAAACACCGCTCAAGCTGTTCTATAGCCTACAGTAACGGAGATATTACAGTACAAAAACACAATACCAGAACCGAATGAAATGTCGGTTCGAAGCGTGTGTGTGTGTGTGTGCACGCACATGCACACCCTGTCCCTCTGCCATTGTGTGATAACTGTTGTTCTTTGTCTTTAAAGTGTTTATTGTTTACCATATTAAATTAGTTTGTTGTATGTGACTATCCCCTAATTTTAAGCGTGAATGAAAGAAACATTTGTAAGGGTAATGTATAGAACACAGGTCATTATCAGACTATAATTACCGACAGGGCGAACCGGACCCTGACGCGAAGCAGGGTCTGCTTCTGCCCTTGAAGTACTTATTTTCCGATAATGACCTGCGTTCTTAACATTATTCCACTTATTATACGGTAATCTTGAACACACAAAATAAACTTCAGTCCACTTTTATGAATGCCGAAAGGTTTATTTAATGACTGCAAATGAAATAGTTCCCAAAGGTTTTGCCGTTGCTAGACAGTTTGGACACACTAGAATAGCTGGCGAGTAACAGCTAGGCTAGCTACTTATTAATAGGGCCCGTCCCAATTTGGAGGGCACTCGAGTTGTGAGTGCCCTCAACAGAAGAGTGCCCTCCCATAGGTGAGTGCACTTGCAGGATATTCTCCCTGAGAATATCCTACTATCGGTCATTACGATTACGACCACCAGGGTGATCCCATGATGCAGGGTGGTTTTTAAGGGTGTCAGTGCCCTCGCCTCTTCTCCCTAAGTATTGGGACACCCTACAACCCCAGCAGGCATGCGCAAAATCTAGGGCAAGGGTGAGAATTGGGACGGGCCCATATTAAACTGGATGTTATCGTTGAAGGTGCTGTTGGAGATGAGGAATGATGGTGTATCTCAGGGTAAGTTGAAAGTCAGACTCCTGTTAACCTCGAGCGATTCCTCTAGCTTCTCTCACAGAGACAAAAGTAGTGATAAGCGCCCATGGATTTATTATAATATCGCTATAATAACACTAGCGTAAATATGCTAACAGTATCTATTTCCCGAAGCACGTTGGCGAAGGGGCCGGACTACTTGCAGAGTGATCTGACACAATACAATTTTTTCTTGTATAGCCCTAGGTCACAACAGAAGTCATCTCAGAGGACTTAACAAATCACCAACACAGGTCAGAGAATCAACAGTTAAAACTAGTGCTGTCCAACGATTAAAATATTTAATTGCGATTAATCGCATGAATTTCATAGTTAACTCGCGATTAATCGCAAATTAGTCACACATTTGTATCTATTCTTTATGTCCCTTGAATTAATTAAAATAAAATAAAAATAATAAAATAAAATTATTAATAATAATAATAAAAACATATATGAATGAATAAGTAGATAAATATAATAATAACATGAATAATATGTGCATATAATGATAATACACAAGTCAGGGTGGGAAAACACTTGGGAAAAAGGAACAAAATAAGAGAGGGAATGGGCCGGGCGTGGGCTCCCTCCCCCCCTTTTTGGGGTGGGGGCCTGCTTGGGGGTCTGTGTGTGTGTCGGATTTGGTTTTGATGTTGGCTGGGTTCCGCTTAGCTTGGTGAAACTCAGGCGGGCAGACTTTATATCTTATCTTATCTGTGGGGTGTATGTGTGTGTGTGTGTGGAGTGTGTGTGTTTATGGGTGTGGGTGTGTGTGTGTATGTGTGGGTATAGACCATAGACTGTATAGAAACATCATGGTGTCATTATGATGATGATAAACAATCTGTAAATATTTTGTAAATTTGTTCATGTAAATACTCGATGCTGTTTCTCTGTTTACTTTCGGTATATCTATGACTGTATACTGTTTGCTTGTATTGCCTTTTTTATTAACCCCCTCCCCCCATCTTCTTTTTTTTTTTTTTTTTATCACGCGATAAAAAAAATGACGCCGTTAATATTGATTTGCGTTAACGCGTTAATAACGCGATATTTTCGACAGCACTAGTTAAAACACATGAAAAATATAAAGCACACACAGAAGAAAATGTCCATACATGTTGTAGAATGCTAAAGTGTCCTGATCATCACCAATCCTTTCTGTTGGACACTAACTGTCCAACAAGACCCTCCTGCATCGACAAGGAAAAACTCTTAAAAAATCCAGTGGGGAAAAGTGAGAAACCTTGGGGAGAACTAGGGAAACCCACAGGGAGGGAGACCCATTTGAGAAAGGGATCCGCTCCTCCGGACGGACAGGCTAATGATCTAGGACCTAAGCTAGCTACAGGACGTGGACCAGTGGCCACTGAACGTGGACAGGTCCGGTGCAGGACTGAAGCACTCCCAGGCGGGTCGGGCGGGGCAGTCCGCAGGTGTAGATGGAGGAGGCCAGGCTCAGAGATCCCATCATCGTACCATGAAACAGACAATGGGACAACGGGTGAATAGCAATGAACAAACCTCAGTCAAAATCCTAATAATGCTAAACAGATAAAGTAGGAAGTAGGAGAGGATAGTGCTCAGGTTACCATACTTCTCCCAGCAAACTGACTCCCTATGCAGCTTGACTGACAGTCTGAGGAGTTTAGCCTTCCCTCCCACCTTACCTTCCTAGCCATATGCTAAACTAAAGAGGACTGTTTTAAACCTAGCCTTGAATAAAGAGATTCATGGATTGCACACCAGGTGTGCAAACCGATCCAGGCAAACCTAATTATATATTATATATCATATATACCACACGTACCATACATATTATATATATTATATATCATATATACCGCACGTACCATACATATTATATATATTATATATAATACATAACATAACGTACAGCATAATATATAACATAATATACAACATAACACAATACACAACATAATACATATATTGTATAATATAAAACATAATATATAACACAATACTGCATATATATATATAATATAATATATACACCAGCCATTCCCAAACTCAGTAACACCGAGGCCCCCTTAAAAATCTGACGGGTCTGCGTGGCCCCCCAAAATAATAACCAAGAAGACAAACTTAAGAATAGGCTCTTCTGGTTATTTTATTTTGGGGAAATAGCCTCTGCTACAAACATTGTAATACAAAAATGATTACAGTGGATTATTCAAGTCAAATAACGAACACAAATGTTTTAATATTACAAACAAAACATTATAAATTTAACATTAAATAATTATATTATTATTTTTATTTTTTTTATGACCTCCCGCGGCCCCCCTGCAGTACCCTCGCGGCCCACCAGGGGGCCGCGGACCCCACTTTGGGAGACACTGATATACACCATATATTATATATTACCTAATTATATGCTAAATTAAAGTAGAGTGCTTTAAGGCTGGCCTTGAATGACACCCGTGAATTATAAGCACAAATTGAACCAAGATGGGCCGACAGAAGCTCAGTTGGTAGAGCATTGGCCTTTGGGCTTGAAGGTCGTAGGTTCGAGCCCACCTCAAGACCTACTTCACGACTCCCACTGATGAATGCTGTCGTTGTGTCCTTGGACAAGACGCTTAACTCCACTTTGCCTGAAGCCCCCACTGAAAGATCTCAGCTGTGGGCTCACCACCTGCAGGAGGATCAGTGAGGGGCTGGTGCTCTGTGTACTGGGTGCAGCTCTGACTGCCACCCCCCCGACCCAGAAATGGTTTAAGGGGAAGAAAATGGATGAATTAAACCAAGATGGCGCTGTGTGTGGTCGCCACGGCTCTTCGGTGCTCTTTGTTTTTTTTGTTTTTACTTTAATAGTGTCTCTGCCTGCTCCTTTACTCGTGAGGAGCTTTTTAACCTTAGACCCACCATCCCCATGGACCCATTGCCTGTTTTCTTGGCGTCTGCAGCTAATTTGGTTCATGTTTTAGCCAAAAAAGTGAGAACCCGCAAAAGAGGGAAACGCAGCGGGGTGAAAATTAATTAGACTCTTCAGGTGCTTGTGCGTCTGAGGAGATGAGGAGCGCGCATTGTACTCCCCGGTATTTTTCTCTCCAACGTACGCTTACTGGACAATAAGATGGACGAACTCGGCCTGCTGATGAGAAGCAACAAGGACTTCTCTTAATCTTCTGTCTTCTGCTTCACCGAGACGTGGCTCAGCGAGCGGACCTTGGACAGTGCGCTGGAGTTGGATGGCTTCCAACTCTTTCGCGCAGACCGCCAGCTTGAGCTCTCCGGAGGAAAGAGCAGAGGCGGCGGACTATGCTTTTACATTAATACAAACTGGTGTAATGATGTGGCAGTGATTTCCAAGCACTGTTCTCCTGCTCTGGAATATCTTTTCATTCATTGCAAGCCGTTCTACTCTGCACGTGAGTTCGTTTCATTCATTCTTGCCTCTGTTTGCATCCCGCCATCCGCGGACCCGCGCGAGGCTCAGCACGTACTTGCAGAGCAAGTATTTTGTATGGAACGTTTATACCCGGACTCTCTGATTATTATCCTGGGGGATTTTGATATGATAAACTTGAGCCAGGAATGACCCAAATACAGTTTATCACATGCCCAACCAGAGAGGAGAACACACTGGATCCCTGCTACACCACTGTGCGCGGAGCTTGTCACGCTGTGCCCAACCCAGCTCTAGACTTCTCAGACCACTCAATGACCCACCTGATTCCTGCATACAGACAGAGACTGAAGCTCTCGAAGCCTGTAGTGAGGAAGTCCAAGGTGTGGACTGATGAGGCTGTGGAGGAGCTAGCTCATGCATGGATCTGCGGACTGGGACATTTTCAGAGCTGCCACATACTACACGGACACTGTGACATCATACATTCACTTCTGCGAGGATAGCATTATTCCAACAAGGACCAGGGTCATCTATAACAACGACAAACCCTGGTTCACTGCTAAACTCAGGCAGCTCAGACAAGCAAAGGAGTCCGCTTTCAGAGAGGGGGACCGCAGCGGCTACAAAGCGGCTAAATATCAATTCAGGAACGAACTGAAAGCAGCATCCCGGCACAGAGAACGACTACAGAAGCAGTTTGCAAACAACAATACTGCTTCTGTCTGGAGGGGCCTGCGGTAGATTACAAACTACAAGCCCAAAGCCCCCCTCTGTGCTGTTGATCACAAGCTAGCAAACGAATCTGAGGCCCTGTTTATAATGAGACGCTGCGCAGACGTTTCCAGGCTATTAACAGAAACGACCTGGCTCCTAATGCAAATTTCTCAGCGTTCACATGAGGTTGAAAAACGATCTAGTTCTAGCGCCCGGCCAGTAGTGGGCAGATAAACTTTACAACACGACACACGACCCCCAGCCCCGTGCCCAGCCCCCCTCTCGGCAGTGTACTCACTTCCTGTGCCAGACCCTCAGAATGCACCAACATCATTCTGCATTTTAACAGCAGCTGTGAAAATGGAAACTGAAACTAGAGCTTCGCGTGGTCTCGTTTGGACGAACGAAGGAAGCCCACGAAGCTAGTTAGTGTGACCGCCGCCATTGTTGTTGATGTTTGTTCTCCGCTACTGCGCATGTTCAAATTTACGTGCGTGGGGGGCAGCACGGAGGCGGGGGTCAGAGCACAGGGGGATTTCACACCTTTTGTGGGTGTGAAAGAGAGCCCCCGCTGTGCAGCGTATCTGAGTTGTCCCACTCTGCAGGCTGGATCTGAACACTTAAGTTTTCACTCCCTGGAACACAGTCTTCGTATGAACGGTTGGTAGAAACCGACATCCAACTATACCGTTTTACTGCCCCATTGTCTCCATGTAAACTCAGCCTGAACCTGTTTTTCAGCCGCTTTTACGCTGCCCCAGACACCTCCCCCACCCCCCACTGCTCTAACGACCCACCCATCAGCTCTGCCCCCACCGTGACAATAGCTTCAGAAGACATCAACCGACTCTTCTCGAGGCTGCACCCCCGTAATGCCCCCCGTCCAGACCATGTCTCACCTGCCACTCTGAGACACTGCGCCAGTGAGCCAACTGCTGTCTTCACTGACATTTTCAACACCTCTCTGGAGTCTTGCCATATTCCGGCCGGCCTGCTTCAAATCCTCCATCATTGTCCCTGTCCCAAAGAAGACCCGGATCACTGGACTTAATGACTGCAGACCCGTGGCACTGACATCTAGGGATGTACCGATCCGATATTCAGTATCGGTATTGGGGGCCGATATGGGTATTTTGTAAGGATCGGATATTATCGGATTTGTTAAATATCGGGGAGTTTACATTTACAGAGTTCACACACTGGTCAAGTACTGGCTTTTTGTGGTCATTCAGTTATGTACCAGCTCTTTTCTTTTTGTTATACTGAATGTTGAGGGCAGCTTTTGTTCCTATTTGATATTTCTTTTATTTCAAGTTTATTTTAAAGGTGAAATATTCAATACTGATGTGATTCTTACCTATGACCTAACTCAGTAGGTCTGTTAAGCAAAAGCCAAACAATATTTTTGATCTTGTTACAATAAATGTTAATGCTTTGAAAATATTAGAAAAAATTGGATCGGTATTGGCAAAACAATATTTAAGAATATCGGAATCGGATCGGATCACAAAAAATCTGGATCGTACATCCCTACTGACATCTGTAGTCATGAAGTCATTCGAGCGCCTGGTCCTCTCTCATCTCAAGTCCTCCACATCCGCCCACCTGGATCCCCTGCAGACGTCTGTAGACGACGCCATAAATCTGGTCACTCCATCTTGCAGCATCTGGGCCCCCCTGGGGACCTACGCCAGAGCCCTGTTCGTGGACTTCAGCTCTGCCTTCAACACCACCCTGCCATCCCTGCTCCAGGACAAGCTCTCCCAGCTCAGCGTGCCCGATTCCACCTGCAGGTGGATCACTGACTTCCTCACAGATAGGAAGCAGCGAGTGCGTCTGGGGAAGAATGTCTCTGTTATGACCTAGCTCGGCTAGGGTAAGGGAGGTAACAAAAAGAACCAAGATGTTAAATGGAAAAGCAAGTATTTAATAACAGGAATGTAAATGATAAGGAGACAAATCAAAATGACACAAAACAGGAAACACTCAATGTTACCAAAATAAAATCTACACTAAACACTAATCCACCTAAAACAAAACACTAAACTGACTTGTCCCAAATAAAACAAAAGTGTCACAAAAACAAAACCTCGAAGTGACAACAGACAAGAGACAAACCAAATTAAAGCCACAAGCGGGTCAAACGGCCCGAGGTGGCGCTGTCGTGCCATTTTCCTACCGCCCTGACGGGAGCGACACTGTGCATTTTGAATTCCTATTATCAGTGATTGTGTATCTTTATTGAAAAGGTAAACCTCATTCTCCCCATGTAACACTTGAATCAGTCTGTAGGGGGCGCTGATGCTGCATTTTCATGATTTACACTTTCAGTTTACTCAAACCCAAGAGTTGGACTATCAAATCAAATTTTGTGCAAATCGGACTTTGTATGTGAAAATGGTGTTATTTAATGTTGTACAATAGCGTCCCCTACAATTTCAATTTTTTTGTCTTATACCAAAGAACACCAAAATAATACACTTTTTTTTGCCACAAAAAAACTTGTGGCAAAGTTTGGTGAGTTTTCGTGTTTGTTCAGTGGGTCAAATGTGCGATAAAACAATAGAAAACCTAAATACGTTTATCCCTATGTAGAACTTTACTAAGCCTGTAGGGGGCGCTAATGGGCCAATGTCATTGTTCACACTGTCATGTGACCTAGGCCCAGGAGTTGAACAACCGAGTCAAGTTTAGTGCTAATCAGAGTTTGTAAATGTGCTCCTGTTTGCACATACAATCTTTGAGTGTGTCCATACAGTCTCCATTGGATAACATGGGAACTTCACACCTCTCTATGAAAATAACCACACTTTGGGAGTCTGTCACGCGCAGACCGTTTGACTAATAAAAATTCTATATGCAACTATTGATGGTACATGTGTTGAGACGATGTGGAGCGATTTTCAGCCAAATGAATGAAACGGCCGCGGCTGGTTTGATTTTTGAGCGCGGTGTACTTTTCAGAGATTTAACGATTTTCCCATAAGCACATAATGGAGCATATTTGTCGTCGCCACGGCAACAGGGTAAAAAAAAATCATATGGTGTCATTGACTTTTTGACAAAAAACTAAATTGAAAAAAGCCCATGTAAAACTTTGACATAGTCTGTAATAATAGCCATAATAACTTTTTTTTCATGTCTTGACTTTAGGAACATGTGTACCAAATTTCTTGGCTCTACGACAAACTTGACCTTGGACCCGCTCCCATAGGCACAATGTAAACTGACTTTTGTAGGGGGCGCTGTTCTGGCATTTTTTTTTGGCCCATAAAAATAAACAGCAAAAAATAATTTTTTCGCCCGGTTCTGAATTTTGGGCAAAATTTCACAACTTTCCATCAATGTTCAGGGGGTCAAATTAAGGTTCAAAGTGCAGAAGAAAAAAGAAAGAAAGAAAGAAACCAAACCACGGAATTAAAAAAAAAAACTTTGAGCAAAAACAATCGAGGTTTCCATAGAAACCTATAATACAAATGATACATCGTTTTAAAGCAAACGACAAGGCGAACGCAACTGTTGGGTCGTTGGCTCGTGCATGTCACAATCTCCGGGCGTGACTTATGACAGTTACAACGAGTAATGCCTGGGTGAAGGAAAGCAATAGGCCCTTACCCCAGTTGGGGCTCGGGCCTAATAAAAGCTATAAGGACCATAAGGACTGTCTTCATTGCCACCACTGTGACAATGACAGACACTTTCATAAGGACATCATAAGGACAAATTGCATACCAGCCACACACAGGCTGGCCGTCCCGAACAGGTGTGGAGTGTGGCCTTAAGTGGGAGAGTGACTCCAGGTGGGGAGGCTGGATTGGCCAGGTGCACAGCTGCTCCTCCAATCAGCACCTGAGTCACGGACGTCTGGAAGGCGGGGGGCCAGTGGGTCTCCAATCACAGGCCAGGGACAGCAGAGACAGGAGCAATTGCCACCCTTTTTTATTTAGCACTTTGAACCTTAATTTGACCCCCTGAACATTGATGAAATGTTGTGAAATTTTGCCCAAAATTCATAACCGGCAAAAAAATTATTTTTTTGGTGTTTATTTTTATGGGCCACAAAAAATGCCAGAACAGGGAGCAATCTACAGGCCCAGGGCAGGAACACTCTCAGATTCCAGGATTATAAATACAGGAGCCCCACAGGGCTGTGTTCTTTCTCCCCTTCTTTTCTCCCTGTACACCAACCACTGCACCTCCAGCCACGACTCCGTGAAGCTGATCAAGTTCGCGAACAACACCACCCTCATTGGACTCATCTCCAACAACGATGAATCCGTCTACAGGAAGGAGGTGGACCGGCTGGTGTCCTGGTGCAGTGGTAACAACCTGGATCTGAACGCCCAGAAGACAGTGGAGATGATTGTGGACTTCAGGAAAAGCAAAGTCCCCCTGAGGTTATTGGGCCCTCCCTAATGGACTGCCCAATAACCTCTGTGGAGTCTTTCGTTTCCTGGGCACCACCATCACCCAGGACCTCAAGTGGGAGCCGACCATCCGCTCCCTCATCAAGAAGGCCCAGCAGAGGATGTACTTCCTGCGGCAGCTCAGGAAAGCCAAGCTGCCTGCACAGATGTTGGTGCATTTCTACACGGCCATCATCGAGTTCATCGTGGTTCGCTGGAGCCACAGTCAGGGACAAGCAGAGACAATAGCGCATTGTGCGCTCTGCAGAGAAGGTGATCGGCCGCAGCCTCCTATCGCTGCAGGACCTGTACGTCGCCCGAGCTCGAGGCCTGGCTGGTCACAGCCGACCCCTCTCACCCTGCACATGGACTATTCCAACGTCCCCCCTCGGGCAGGAGACTACGGTCCATCAGGACCAGAACCTCCCGCCACAAGAACAGTTTCTTCTCCTCTGCTGTTGGACTCTTGAACACTTAAAAAATCACTGACCTCTGCCCTTATGACAGTCACTTTATGCTACTGTCACTTTACTGCACTCTACAGCACTATTAAGGGTCTATTGTGTGCACCTAGTGCACTTGTATATAGTAAACTGTAGAAATGTATGTAGATTTTTATTTATGCATACCATTTTTTTTCTGCTTTAACTTGTTTGCACCGAGAGCCAAAGCAATTTCCTAGTTTGTGAATTCCTGGTACCCACATGGCAATAAAAGGATTCTGATTCTGAATTGCCTTACCATTGACAGCGGCCATTATTGGTTTGATTGGTCCGTTATCAAGACATTATTACAGGTAGAACATTTTGAAATTACATTCAAAACAATGGAGCCTTTTAATTTTACTGTTAACTTCTACCTCTGCTGTTGTTGTGTCCTTGGGCAAGACACTTTACCCCACTTTACCTATAAGGAGCGCGGAAGTAACAGCACGCTGCATGTCTTGACGTGATATGTGCATATGTGTATTCATCAAACCAAATTTCTCCATTGTGAGATCAATAAAGTATATCTTCTTCTAAAGAGCCGTATGATAATGATAATCTTGAATTATAATCTTCGTTGTGCGTTCTGAACAACTCAGGCCCCAAGAAGCGGAGGTGAAACCGAGAAGACACATTGTCCAACCTCGATTTCATCATTTTTCACATGATCGATTTTCAAAAAGAATGATTCATTGATTTGTGTGATTAGGAGAGAAAAACAACCTGATAGTAAGTCAAGATTTTAACTCTCCCAAAGATAATGTTTATTTATTTTCATTGCAGGAGAAGGGTCTTTTAAAAAATTCTATGTTTCATTTGTAGTTTTGCAGATATCTCCCTTACTGCCTTACTATCATTTGCCTAAGGCTGTTTTCAAAGATACAAGGACTTTTATGCTACTCTGTCTCTTATGTCCTTCTCTCCCAGCTGTTCTTGTGCTACAGACAAATACAGAATACAAAATACTATTTTATTTCATTCTGTGCTTTCTAATCTAAGATCTCTGTGGAGTAACATATAGACTATAGACGCCCTCATTTGGGTTCAGAGATATAATAATGTTGAAAGCAGCCGTGCAGCCTGCTCCATAATGAGTTGACCTGAGATACTCTCCAAGACTTTCAGAGCTTGATATTTTGCATTCTTTAAAATAAAGACAGATCGTTAATGATGATCCTGCTCATAATTCATCAGGATGTACGCTCCAATTTGCAAGACTTCTGTGGACTTCTTTCTAAAAATGGGCACTGTGGCCTGAAATGATCGTATGTGAGACATTAAGGAGCATTTTTATCAATCCAGTTGCTAAACTTATTGCTTTACAGTTAAGCGGTCCACACACCCAAACCCATGATTCACCAGAGTATCGGCATTATAAATACTTCACTTGGGACACAATCATGGATCTATTATGATAACTGGAGAGGGTATTTCTTTCAATTACGTTCTGCCCAGAAACCATTTTTACCGTATGCATGGTACCCCATAAACAAACTGTTCAATTGACAAGACACACACCATTTTAAAAACAACATCTAATTTAGTGGCTCTTTTTGTCTTCAGTTTGATCATAATCATGTTCCATTGAAATTGTTGAACTTTGAGCTGAACTTTGAGCGTTCTTAAAGATGATACATGACTTTTGTCGTCATCCTCTGCTCTGAGGGCCAGCAACACACTGAGCACGCTGCAACAGAAAAACGTTAGAGTTGGGTATCGGATTGACCTTTCGTTTACATGAAGATTGTGTTTCAGGTGAAAACGCGAGCGTAGAGAAACAGCCTCCAGAGTAAAACAGATACGCTGCACGGCAGCGTGCTGTTTCACAGCAGTGTGAAGAAAAAGGTGTAAATTCTCTGCCTGCTATGACCCCCACTTCCCCACACGTACATTTGGACGTGCGCAGTATGCGAGAACAAATGTACACAACAATGGCGGCGGGTACAGTAACTAGCTATGTGTGCTTCGAGCGCTACACGGAGGAGAATTCTACTCCTTCGTCCGTCCAATAAAAACCACGCGAAGCAGTAGTATCAGTTTCCATTTTTGCAGCTACTGTATATAACGGCAAAAAAACCAGCACACCTAAATCAGTCATGTTGTTCAGGACGGTTTAAGCGTCATCGCTGACGTCACCAAAACACGCTCCGAGCCACGCTTCACTGTGTGGCTGCACTGATTACTTGTCACACGCTTCAAAGCCTCTATTAATTTGGCCCATCACTAGCTGCACTTGCGGAGTAGAACTTTACACAAAAAGCTGCTAGCTTAAACTCGTTAGCATCAATGCCCGCCCGCCACTTCCGCCCTGAATCTTCACATTTTTATAATTAGCTCATCATCTTAGATGTTCATTTTTTAAGTCGTTTTGTCATACTTTGTTTTTAGAAACTATTGGAATTCAGTGACTTATCATACAGTATCTGAAGAAATATGAAATCTCGTGTATGTCACTATTTTCGGAGGTTTCTACGTGCCTTCAAATAAGATATGCCACCCCGCCCTTTTTGCCTGAAATGGGGAACACTGTATCCCATGTGTGAACTGAAAGTTGTTGATCCTGGTCATTGAGAGTTGATGTTCATGCTGATGTAGTTGTCCAAATATGTTATGTTCTTAACATATTAACTTATGTTCTTTTTAATGAGTTTGTAACCATACTTGTCACACTTTCTGATTACATGTTGCATTAGCCTGTGCACGCTGACTGTGGGTGGATACAGAACTCCGCACGTGTGTTCTTGTGTCTGGGGAAAGAGTTGAGAAGCATCTCTTTAATCTAGTCCATAATTGAACTTGGCCCATGGGTTTGTAGAATTCTGCTGAGAGATGGCTGCAGATGAGAAAGGGCAATAAACAAAGGGTACAAGATGAGCCACAGAGCTGTGGTGAGGAGGGGCTCGAGGAGGACATATTGGAGGAAATGAGGATGTACAGAATAAAGAGGGTAGCTGCACTCTCACTCATCTGCAAGTCTTCATAAGAGCTGGCTGTACGGCCCAGTGGCTGGCAGTCAAGTCAATATGACAAATGAATATTGCAGGAGCCATTCTATCCCCTGCTGCCAACCTCTATTATTAATGTCCCAGAGTAAACTTTACTTTTCTTTTGGGCCTCTACATTAAGACTTTGGATTCATCAGTACTAATAAATTATTACATGCTGTAACTGTCTTCAAGACAAGCATTTTGATTTAATGGGGAATTTTATAATTGCATTGAATTCAAATTAGTTAAAATATAATTACATTTAAAGTTAAAAAGTCCTGAAAATATTGTTATTTCACTGTAAGATTGTCAATAATTCTACAGTTGGTCACATTAATTGATTTTGTCAATGTGAATCTGTGACATAAGATGACATGTTAGGTGATTGATCAGTGCTCATGTTTTATTCAAGTAAGAATTGAAAACTTAACAAGCAAATGTCAGATTACAGCATTCAAGTAAAAAATAAAGTTAATAAACTAGCTATAATGATGTTGAAGAGTAGACACCTGTATTGTTGATTTCTTTATTTCTCTATTCATGCAAATGTGGTGTCGAATCATAGGTGATGCACCATACTCTTAAGATATATGAAACAGGAAATATCTCCCAATTTACTGATGCAAACATGGCTTAAAGAGCTAACAACCTGGCCAATCTATATTTGGTCACTCAACTTTTTATACAAACTTCACAAGCAAATGTCAGATTACAGCATTCAATTAAAAATATAAGTTAATAAACTAGCTATAATGATTGTATAAGTCAATCATTAACTGTAAACTATGGAGCTATTATTGTTTCAATAATATTTGTGTGTTTGTAAACAGATTTGTGTGTGCGTAAAATGATTTGTGTGTGCGTAATCAGATTTGTGTGTGCGTAAAATGATTTGTGTGTGCGTAATCAGATTTGTGTGTGTAAAAAAAAAAAACCACGAATCTGATGACACAGTCCTGCCTTCGCAGATTCGCAAGTGTATCTTGGACTGTGTGCGTGCGTAAACAGATTTGTGTGTGTGTAATTTGACATTTGTATCTGTAACAGAACAATCTGTGTGTAAATAACCACTTTGTACGAAGAGAAGAACGAAAAAAAGCCTAAGTGCTACGCACAGGCTCTGTTTTACATACAAATCTCTTTTTGACACACCTCTGCCGCCAAGCGTGTGTCAAAAAGATTCGTAAGTGTAATGTGGTTGTTCTAGCAGTACACCAGCAGATGGTGCTGTTGTAGCTGGTTGAATAAAGTGGAGACGGTGGATTTGGATAGGGACATCATCTTACAGTGTATATGGTGAGGACCCCACGCAAACCTTCGCCTTTGCTTCTAGCGTTAGACGGAGGGGCAATTCTACTCCTTTCTCCATCCAAATGAAACCATGCAAAGCTTTTTGCAGTTTCCATAATTGCTGCTACTGTTACACGCAGAATGATGTTGGTGCATACTTTCCCGGCTTTGCGTTGGCCTGAGGAGGTTGTTGAGGAAGTGCTTATACTGATGGGGGCAGGGCGTGTCGTATTGTAAAGTTCCATTGCCAACTACTGGCCGGGCGCTAGAACTACTGTACATAATTTTTTCTCGTTGTGTAGACGTTCTGCACTTATGCCGTATTTCCACAGTGTCGGTTCAGTTCATTTCGGTACGGTACGGCGCACCTATTTTGCTTTTCCACTAGTGGATGGAATGGGAGATTTGAGTACTTTTCCGTACTGCCTCAGCCGTGGTTCCATCCCCATAGTACCCGTGCCATGACGTCACGTCGGCCCACTGCCTTACACTGATTGGTCAACGAGTGTCGTCACTGGAAGAGACATCTGACCCTTTGGGAAAAACAACTCAACCGCCACCTTTAAAACCGGCTGCTCTGCTCGGCTCTGCTTCAGCTACATTACGTCCTCCTCACTCCAGAGAAATGGAATTGCACAGAAAGCACCAAAAGTCCTGGTCCTAGTCGGTGGAAGAGGTCCACACGTTCCTCTCTTCAGGCCAAAAGAAATAATTCAAAGGCAGCTCGAGGCTCAACACAGTTTTCAGATCACCCAGCTCTGGATTTGTGACTAGTCTGTGACAAATAACTGGCTAGCTACGAACCCCCTAAAGCTCTCACTGAAATGTATTTACTGTGTAAATGCTCGATTGTCTGTTGTACACAGTGAGCTAGCTACATTTAGCTTCATTTAGCTATCGATAGCAGCTAAGCTAACGTCCTCCCTGTGCTACTGAGCTTTATCTCGTATTATCTGCAGTATTCATGTGTTGTCATTCTGTTTTGTGCTTGTATTTAAGTTGTTGTGTGTATATTTGTATGAGAATCTCTTCCCATAAGTCTGGAGATTACCAAGAGTAATGAGTGACCGGAGTATTCTCATCTGGACCTGGTCTGGACTTGGTCTGGACCTGGTCTCTGACATACGTACTTTAGACTTTGTAAACTGTTGGTTTTGCACTTTACTTTTGTTTTCAATAAATCTGTGATTGTATCCCAAGACTGTGTTTCATTCATTTATTATTATTGTAGCTGAGGTTTGGGTATCGATTGTTTGTCAGGTCTCGGAGTCTGCTGTAGTCCGGACCCGAGTCCGGACTAGCCTAGCTTAGCCTAGCTTAGCCGCTAACTCGCTACTCCTATGCCTGCCGCTGTCTCTTCCACGGTCCTTTACTGCTCGAGTTGCCATATGACGAGTTTAAACTCTGGATCCTCCTCTGAGGGCAGTGATAGATGTGTTAAGTGTAGTATTGTAGTAGCTTTGGAATCCAGGGTTAGTGAGTGAGCAGAGTCTCGAGCTAGCGCTAGCATTAGCTTTAGCCTAGCAGTATCCTCGGACATGCAGCCCTCCTCCTCTGCTACACAGGCTGCTGTTGCTACAGGTATGTCCCATTCAGATTGTACAGCGCAGTCGGCACCATTGACTTCACAGTGTCTGAGTCATTCTTTTAAGACATAAGCATTTTCAAAAACTACTCGTGCTGTGCTGAATTTTCTATTAAACACTTGCTCTGGTATTATAATAAATCAATGCATCGCACCAGTACTAGTTACGCGTCACACGTAAATGACGTGGTCTGACAACGCTGAGGACATACTGGGGGTACTATTTTTGATGGAAAAGCACGCGAACTGGGCCATGGCGCGCCGTGTAGAGTCAAAACGTACCGTACTCGGACCGTGGAAAAACGGCATTAGAATCTGGAATGGGATTGTTTTTGCGAATTGGTTGGTGCAAACAAGGCCTTGGTCTCGATCCTTAGCTTATGTCGGTTTACATTTGTTAGTATTAGATATCGTTGGGGAACATTATCACATGCACATGTAGAGTGGGCCTAAGTACAGTATGTCAGTTAAAGAGTAGGGACATGTAGCAGCACAGTAGCGACTGTGCTGTTGATGATTGACGAGGAGCTGCAAATATGCAGCGGGCTTTGGTCTTCTGAGTCATCTGTAAAATTGTGCTTGTGCTGTGTCAGCATTGTGCAGCACATGGATCACAGAGGCAGGAAGCGGGTGCTCAGGGATGTGAAGATTCAGCCTACACCATGGAGAATGAGCTGCTTCATCTGTGCCACTTTGGATTTTTTATTTGAAGATAAATATCAGTCATTCGCTTTTAGCATTTTTGTCTTTTCATCTCCAGTAGAGGTGAATTTGTTTGTTCGGCAGCCTGAGAATGAGCATTACGCAGTATAAAGATGTTTTGAGTGTAAATAGATATGCATGTCATCCCTTCGACCTGAGGAACATGAGCACCGAAATTTGATGGCACTACGACAAACTTTGACCCTCACGACCCCACCCAAAGGCGCATGTAAACTGACTTTTTGTAGGGGGCGCTGTTCGGCGTCATATTTTAGTCCCATAAAAAATAAACACCAAAAAAATTAATTTTTCACCGGTTCTGATTTGGGCAAAATTTCACAAACTTTTCAATCAAATGTGTCAGAGGGGCAAATTAAGGTTCAAAGTGCAGAAGACAAAAGAATAATAAATAAATAGGAATTTTTTTTTGAAATCTTCGAGCAAAAACAATATAGGTTTCCATAGTAACCTATAATACAAATGATACGTCCGTTTTAAAGCAGAACGACCAGACGAAACGCAACTATTGGGTTCTCGGTGATTGACGAGCGCTAACGCGCTCGTCAATCACCTCGCCATCATGAGGTCACCCACCCCCCACATAGGACCCCATTGATTACACTGTGTATAGCAGAGCAAAGCCATTCAAGTGCCTACCGTCACTGTTTTGTCAGTGGCTGGGCACGGGCGCGTCGGGCTTGGTGGACGAATGTCCGGGCTTTCGCCCCGGACATTCGTCGGAAAACAGTTGAAGGAACCCCCCTATAATAGGACTTCAAATCATTACACTGTGTACTACAGCAGGAACCAAGCCATTCCTGTGCCTCCGGCACGGATTTATCAGTGCTAGGGCACGTGCCGTCGCGTGCAGGACCCACAAACTCCGGGCTCGCCCCGTAGAATTGTGAACTTAAAACAGTTCAACGAGTAATGCTGGCGAAGCCCAGGCATACTCGTTGAACTGTTTTAAGTCACAATCTCCGGGCGCAGCCCGGAGATTGTACCTTCACGCGACGAGAGCAACGTGCCCAAGCACTGATATATATCCGTGCCGGCGGCACGGAAAGGCTTTGTTCCTGCTGTAGTACACAGTGAAATGATTGAAGGTCTATAAAGGGGGGTCCTTCTAACTGTTTTAAAAACGGACGAATGTCCGGCGCGAAGCCCGGTACATCGTCCCACAAGCCCGACGTGGCCGCGTGCCCAGACACTGACAAAACAGTGCCGGAGGCACTGAATGGCTTTGCTCTGGCCAACTACACAGTGTAAACAATGGGGTCCTATGGGGGGGGTGGGTGACCTCAGATGGCAGAGGTGATTGACGAGCGCGTAGCGCTCGTCAAATCACCGAGAACCCTATAGTTGCGTTCCGTCTGGTCGTTCGCTTTAAAACGACGTATCATTTGTATATAGGTTACTATGGAAACCCTATATTGTTTTTTTGCTCGAAGATTTCAAAAAAAATTCCTTATAATTATTATTTCTTTTTTCTTCGCACTTTGAACCTAATTTGACCCCCTGAACATTGATGAAAGTTGTGAAATTTGCCCAAAATTCAGAAACCGGTGAAAATTAATTTTTTTAGGTGTTTATTTTTATGGAATAAAAAAATGACCGAACAGCGCCCCCTACAAAAAGTCAGTTTACATAGCCGCCCTATGGGAGGGGGTCGGAGGTCCAAGTTTGTCGTAGAGCCACAAAATTCGTTGCACAAGTTCCTCAGGTCAGACAAAGAAAAAAAGTTATTATGGCACCGCCCCCTGACAAACAGGAAGCCCCCCCCCGCTCATAATTTAATGGAAAATGGAAAAATGAAAATTGATCATATTCACACATGTTCGGCTGGAAACTATCTCCTCCTCGCCGCTTCACCGATTTGTCTCCAAATCGCTCAACTGTCTAAACCCATGTCCCATCTATTATTGAATATAAGAATTTGGATCAATAAACGTTGTCCCGCGCAGCGGAGCGGCAAAATGTTAACATTTTTGGGGGATTTTTGACAAAATAAATTTTGCTCCCATATGCACAAACACAGCCGGATTTGCACCAAACTTTAATCCATTGTTCACTCCAGGGTCTAGGTCATCTGAAAGTGGAAATATTGAAATTGGCTCATTAGCGCCCCCTACAGACTATGTTAAAGTTTTACATGGGCTTTTTAAAATTTATTTTTGTCAAATGTTTTGATATTTGCACATAATTCTGTTTGTCATCCTGGATTCAAAAAGTCAATGACAATATATGTTATTTTTTACCCTGTTTCCGTGGCGACGACCAACACTCCCCTGTTCGGTGTCTATGAGAAAATCGTTAAATCTTTTTTGTCTGAAAAGTACACCTCGCTCAAACATCAAAAACCAGCCACGGCCGTTTCCCCAAATTGTCTGAAAATCGCTCACATGGAGTCCACACATGGACCATCAATTGTGCATATAGAGTTTTAATTAGTCAAACGGTCTCAGCGTGATCAGACCCCCAAAGTGGGGTCATTTCCATAGAGAAGGTGTAAGTTCCCATGTTATCCAATGGAGACTGGTATGGACACACTCACAGATTGTATGTACAAACAGGAGCACATTTACAAACTCAGCACTAAACTTGACTTTGTTGTTCAACTCCTGGGCCTAGTTCACATGACATGTGAACAATGACATTGTGCCCATTAGCGCCCCCTACAGGCTGAGTAAAGGTTTACATGGGGATAAAGGTATTTATGTTTTCTGTCATTTGATCTCATATTTGACCCAACTGAACATGCACAAAAACTCACCAAACTTTGCCACAACGTTTTTTCAGCATTAAGTGTATTATTTTGGTGTTCTTTGGTATAAAGACTAATACTTTGAAATTGTAGGGGGCGCTTGTTGTAACAACAATAAATGCCAACCATTTGCACATACAAAGTCTGATTTGCACAAAATTTGAATTGATTGTTTCAAACTCTCGGTTTGGGTAAACTGAAGTGTAAACATGAAATTGCAGCAATAGCGCCCTCTCCCCCCTACAGACTGATCAAGTGTTAACATGGGGAAAAGTAGGTTTATCTATTTCAGTAATAGACACAAAAACACTGCTCATTGGAACCAAAAGCCCAGTGTCGCTCCCATCAGGGCGGTAGACAAAATGGCTCGTCATCGCAACCTCGGTGCGTGGTGCGGCGAGGGCCGTTAGATGCCGCTTGCGGCTTTAATTGGTTGTTTGTTTCCCCTGTGACTCAAACAAGATTCATTATTTGACTGAAAGAAAAACACACAAAGTCGGCAATACAGATTAGAAAAACAGCCTTAAGGGATATCGGTGCAGATAATCAATTTGACTTCTGCTTCTTTGCTTCTGAGATTGGACATGATCATGGTTCAAATGCAGTAAAAGGCTTTGTGAAGATCCTCTCCATCTCTTGGGCCTCTCTTGGTCTGCCTCAGCTTAGTGACCCGCCCCCACTTTGAGAATGGCTGTCCTGAGCTGTGACCGTCTCAGTGTCACCGCTTTTATCTCCTCCGCTGTCAAACATCGATTTGACCTCATTCAAGATGGAGCCACTTTTACCCTGAAGAGAAAACACCAATAAATCACAGTGTTAAAAGTCAAATATTTACAACATCTTACCCTTTAAAACTGAAAAGCTGAGACCCCAATCGACTTTTGTGTTGTATTGCTCCATTACAGGAGTTTGTAAAAGTAAAATGTTGTTGTAAAAGAGCCTGGGAGTCACTTTTTGACTCACAGGGCTGAGGGTGGTTTTCTCGCCTTCACTTCTCTGGCTGAAAAATTGATGTGATGTGAAAGAGTGGACAGAGTACAGATATAACAGGAGGTGAAACTAGCGCCAAACTAACTAACAGATTTTAATCACATATTTCAGTTTGTTTAAAGTCAGGTACCCCATACGTTAAACCTATTTCTCTCTGTATACTAGCATGTCATCTGTGGTGTCGTGTGTGTGTGCGTGGCGTGTGTGTGTGTGTGTGTGTGTGTTGTGTGTGGTGATTACCTCTGTCAATACCAATCCATTTTATTTGTATACAGTCATTGTAGTACTGTCCACCGGTTCAGGGAGTCCCGTTGTCAGACTGGGACTAGTCCTCAGGTCCAGGGATTCCGTTCGACTGGGACTGAGTCCTCAGGTCCAGGGAGTTCCCACGGTGTCAGACTGGGACTTTCCACAGGTCCCAGGGAGTCCACGGTGTCCAGACTGGGACTTGTCCTCAGGTCCAGCGAGTCCACGGAGGTCAGACTGTGGACTAGTCCTCATGTCCAGGGAGTCCAGTGTCAGACTGGGACTTGTCCTCAGGTCCCAGGAGTCCCACGGTGTCAGACTGGGACTAGTCCCTCAGGTCCAGGGAGTCCACGGTCCAGACTGGGACTAAGTCCCTCAGTCAGCAGGGAGCCACGGTGGTCAGAATGGGACTAGTCTACCGGTTCAGGGAGTCCACGGTGATCAGACTGGGACTAGTCCTACAGGTCCAGGGAGTCCACGGTGTCAGACTGGCTAGTCCTTCAAGGTCCAGGGAGTCCAGGGTTTTCGAGTCTCTTCAGTCATTCATAATGATAATGTATTTGTTTCATACAGCTCATTTCTGGACACTCACAGACTCTTCACATGTTAGTATTCTTTCACACCATGCAGTTTCACAACCCAGCCGCACGTGAGTTTCTGTGTGTGTGTGTGTTTCTGTGTGTGTGTGTGTGTGTGTGTTTCTGGTGTGTGTGTGTGTGTGATGTAGCATTAAAACCCGCCTCCTCTCTCTGGCTCCTGTATAAACGTAGTTACCGTTACTTTGTGGTTATCTTTGTCCTAATCTGGGCTTTGATTCCTCTCTGACGCAGGACGACCTCGTGACATTTGACGCAATTAAAATCTTCATTAGAACGCGGAGATGTGCTCGCGCCGCCGCCAGTATTGATTGATGACACGTTCGTTAGACCTTCACTGTCACAGAGATCAGCAGTGCACAGTCCTGTGAACACTGTTTAATATGGTTCTAAAAGTCCATTCGCTTCTGGATATCAACAACACAATAAGGCTGGCGGTCACATTCACAGCCAACAAGCCCGAATAAGCTGCAACTAACTCACTATGTGAACAGTTTCAAATGTAGCGGCTCAGGCCTTGCTCTTTCTCTCACCCTCCACGCACCAACAAATGCTAACACACCGTGCCCAAGCCACGGTTGTAGCTTTGTTGGTTACAGAAAGTGGGCCTTAGCACGATTGATAGAGGTGGGTCCCACAGCACGCTTCCAAACCAGATGAGGGGGGTCATGTGCGGGGGGGGGGGGTGTGAGGTGTGGTAGGGACTTGATATTGACGTCCTTCATGTGACGGGCATTTTCACACACGTCTCAGCACT
Organism: Knipowitschia caucasica; assembly: GCA_964034765.1. Classification (NCBI taxonomy): domain Eukaryota; kingdom Metazoa; phylum Chordata; class Actinopteri; order Gobiiformes; family Gobiidae; genus Knipowitschia; species Knipowitschia caucasica. The sequence continues at coordinate 28,837,574 of OZ035824.1, read as the reverse complement.
TTCATATTCTCAGCTTGCGACGGGAATAACTCCATCCTGACCCACCTCCACATCAACTGTGGTGCTTTTTGCAAAAACAAAAAGCACCACACTTCAGACATATAATCAGTGTTTACTTATTTCCATAACACATCCAAACACACACTTGTATCCTGCCTGGCTCCGTCCTCTGCTCGTACGCCACTCAGCAAGCTTCCCGGTCCGGGCGCCGCACACACACGCATGTTTGACGCACACAACACCCACACACAGAAACCCACACACACACTCAGAAACTCACACACGGAAACACACAGAAACACACGGCGGCTCCGCTGGGTTGTGAAACTGCAAATGGAGTGAAAGAATACTAACATGTGAAAAATCTTTGAGAGTCCAGAAAAGAGCTGTATGAAACCAATACATTTATCATTATGAATGCACTGAAGAGCCTCGAAAACCCTGGACTGTCCTGGACCTGAGGAATAGTCCCAGTCTGACACCGTGACCATCCTGGACCTGAGGACAGTCCTCAGCTGACACCGTGGACTCCCTGAACCCGGTGGACTAGTCCCAGTCTGACACCCGTGGACTTCCCTGGACCTGAGGACTAGTCGCCCAGTCTGACACCGGACTCCTGGACCTGAGGCCTAGTCCCAGTCTGACAACCGTGGACTCCTGGAAAACTGAGACAAGTCCAGTCTGACACGGTGACACCTGGACCTGAGGACTAGTCCCATCTGACACCTGTGACTCGCTGACCTGAGGACAAGTCCCAGTCTGGACACCGAGGGACGTCCCTGGACCTGAGGACAAGTCCCAGTCTGACACCGTGGACTCCCGGACCATAGTACTAAGTCCCAGTCTGACACCCCCCGGACTCCCTGGACCTGAGGACTAGTCCCAGTCTGACAACCAGTGACTCCCTGAACCCGGTGGACTAGTCCTACAAGGTCAGCTAAACAAATAAAATGGATTGTATTGACATAGGTCACACACACACACGAAGCCACACACACAACACACAAACACACACACACGCCACACGCCACACACACACACACAGAATGACATGCTAGTATACAGAGAGAAATAGGTTTAAAGCTGGGTATCCTGACTTTAAACAACTGAAATATTTATTAAAAAATCTGTCTAGTTTAGGTTTGGCCGCTAGTTATCCACCTCCTGTATATCGTGTCTCAGTCACACTTCACCTATCACCAATCAACTTTTTCAGACAGAGAAGTGAAGGCGAGAAAAACACCCTCACCCTGTGAGTCAAAAAGTGACTCCCCAGGGCTCTTTCTACAACAACATTTTTAAAACTTTTACAAACTCCCCGGTAATGGAGCAAACAACACAAAGTCAGAGGTTCTCAGCTTTTCTCATTTTAAAGGTAGATGTTGTAAATAATGACTTTTTAACTGTGATTTTATGGTTTTTTCCCCTTCAGAGTAAAAGTTGGCATCCAATCTTGAATGAGGTCAAATCGATGTTGCAGCGGGAGGAGATAAAAAGCGGTGACACTGAGCGGTACACAGCTCAGGACAGCCATTCTCAAGTGGGGGGCGCGGACACTAAGCTGAGCATACCAAAGAGACAAGAGATGGAGATGGATCTTCAAGAAGCCCTTTTACTGCATTTGAAACCCTGATCCTGTTCCATTCTTCAAAGCAAAGCAAGCGAAGTCAAATGATTATATGCACCGATACCACCATCAGGCTGTTTTTTCTAATCTGTATATGCCGATTTGTGTTATTTTCTTTTGCATCAAATATGGAATCTGTTGAGTCACATGTGGAAACAACAACCAAATTAAAGCAGCAAAGCGGCATCTAACGGCCTCGCCGCACCACGCACGGACACATACACCGGAAAACCGTGGTTGCGCTGACGCGCCATTTTTCTACCGCGCCCCCTGATGGGAGCGACCACTGGGGCCTTTTGGTTCCAATAGCATGATTTTTGTGCACTACTGAAATAGAATAAACCTCTTTCTCCCCATGTAACACTTGAATCATCTGTAGGGGGCGCTATTGCTGCCCAATTTCATGATTCACACTTTCAGTTTAAACCCAAAACCCGCATCAACAAATTTTGTGCTGCGATCCAAATGGCTCGTTGCTCTATTGCTCAAAATGGATTTCTCCGACTGTAATCTGGGATTTTCTCCGAAACATAAAAACCGAATGATAAAAGTGCAGAGGAACAGGAAAAAAAACTGTGCAGAGAACATTTCAAGAGCCATTTAATCACTTATAAATACTTCACAATTGAAAGATTTTATGAAGTGCTTCGTTAAAAACAACAAAGTAATATGCGTGTGAGGTACGGAGTCACCACCTGGCAGCTTCAGCTCATTGTTTAGGTTCAGGAACAATCAGATTAATTCGCAGCATGCATTTTAATTAATTATACAAGAGTTCTGCTTTAGTGAGTCCCATTCTCAAAATAAAATCTCTACTATTCATAATTATGTTGATTTTAACTTCTGCCAAACAACAAACACACCTTAATACTCTCAGGGGTGTATCATATGAGGGGGTGTGTTCAAATGTTCAATTGTTCTGGTGTATTCTATCCATAGTTCTCTGTTATAAATGGCATTAAACTATAAATTTGATGGGTTACTTTATTCTGATTTTATGTATATGTAATGTTTGCGTTTGTATTTTGCTTTTTGTTTTTATGTATTTTTATGATTCGATGAAATAAATAAACAACTTTGTACAAAACAGACGCTATAGCGCACCTATAACAGCAGAAGCTTTATAGCGTCTGCTGTTTATAGGTGAGGCTCAGAAAATTCCATTTACTTAATTCAACTTTTGTTAAATAATGCATGGACAGTTGTGACTGCAAAAGTTTTATTAATTTTTATTACATCGGCTCCTCACAGCAGCAGTAGATGCGCCATGGATTTTAATGTAATTTCAATAACGTTTACTGGTCTTTATTTCTTGATAACGGACTCTCAAACAATAATGGCGCTGCCAATGGCAACGCAACCTCTGCTTGTAATTCATATTACTCTGCAAGTAGTTCGGCCACTCGGAGCTTGGCAACGCTCAATACGCAAATACTATCAATAAACACAATTAAATGTTAATCAGAGATACATTATACATATACATTCTTTAATACACATGCATCAGAGGTTTTCAGAAGTATCTGTTAACGTTTTCATGACTAAAAACATGTTTTAATGCAAGAAAAAGCGATGGCCAAAAAACCCGGAAGTAGATTACGGGAAAAGTTCGGACATTTGCATGAGGATCAAATTATGGATTTAGGTTGAGTTTATGTTTGGGTCACTCACGCTGACGTTCAGAATTCTTATTTTGTGTGTTCTGTTGGTACAAAGCAGTATAATAAATTACCTTCAGGGCAGAAGCAGACCGTACGCTGCGCATTGGGGTCGCTTCGTCAATCGGTACTTATTTTCCGATAATGACTGCGTATTTTAATTATTCCACTTACATTTATCATCAAGCTTTTATTTGGTTATATTGTTGATAGTTGGTTTCACAGCTGTGATATACCCAAATAAAACATCTCAGAAATTGTGAATATTGTGAGAACTGACAGTAAGCCATTTTCCTCAACATTATAACAAAAAATGTATATATTTATATTGGTTTCAATCAATTCTATATTCTTTTATTTCTGGGATGGTGCTCCTGATTGATAAATTTACCCATACGCGACTACTTTGTATATTTCTGTAAATAGACGCAATTCCATTCGAAGTTGTTTTGAAATGAATATATTGATATAAAAGCACAGAGCACTTTAGTTGATGGAAAGCCTTTGTGGAAAAGCACACACTCAGTCATGTTTGACATTCTCCTACGCTCTGGCTCGTGCTTCTCAGTTTCAGCAGACAACAGGTCTGATTGGATTAAGACATTTGTACAGTGGATTAGCTGTGTTGGTGTGATGTGGAGCGTACGAGAGACGAGGGTAGTAGAAGGAGAGGATTCAAATTCATAACTTTGTATGTGCGAGTGATAAATATAATAACTCAAAGAGATGTTCTGAATAATTAATGCTATCTTTCAACAGAGTGACACTGCTTTTTATTTTTTGAATTTTTTACAGCTTCTTAAAAAGTCCCGCGGTATGGAAATACTGCACTTAATCGCCCACAACTAACAGTCGTGTTGAAAATGTCACATTAATGTGTAATTTGTTTTAAATGTCAGAGGAAACCAGCATTGACATCGCAATATTTTATAATTGTGTGTGTCAGCAGAGTCTATATCATAACTAGGTCTGTTTAGAATGACAATTGTTAGACGGATTTTTGGAAGTCATAAAATAAGGATAATTGGTTCGTTTCAGAGTGGTGGTCAGGCTTTTATTTCAGATCAGACGGAGGATATTGATTGGGAGGAAAAGGGGGGGAATTGAGGAGGTAATGGCAGTTTTATAATGTCTGGACTGCACAGCCACTGACAAAACTGCAAAACGATGTGACAGACTAAACACTACAATATAAAATGTTCATATTCAAATAAATGATCGCTGCATTTGCCTTGAACTCCAGCTCGAATCAAAGTATTTTTATCTTGACAGCATCATCGTGTATTAACATTTTGTTCTCATTCTTAATGTGCACATACTGCTCTTTGGAAGCAAGTACAGCAGGCATAACATAATGTCACACATCTGTTTTGATAGAAGTAAATGACTTAAAAAGAAACTCAGTGCATTAAAACTATTGTACATGGTTTTTAGCGGTAGGGGAAAACGGGAGCAGAGGAAACATACGAGATCACAATCCACACTAAAAGTCGAACCAGGGCCTTCTGCTGCGAAGCGAGAGATCCAACTCTGCACAAGGACTGATGTTGACCAGTGTGACACTGTTTGGTGCTTCCACATCGAGTTCATTCCTATTGAAACGGGTGTATAAATGTGTGTGTGTTTTTTTATGGGCTTGGACTCAGAGATAGTATTTGCAATGCGGCAAACATTTTGTATAGTGTTTGTGTGAAGGATAAAACGTGAAGTATGATTTTGTATCAAAATCAGCATGTAAAAATACCCTTTGACCAGAAAATCACTGTAAATGTAGTTAATGCATCTGAGATAGTATTTTGTGTATAAATGTAAATAAAAAACAAGTTCAAAACACTGGTTACTGAAAAAAAAAACATGATACATTTCAGGACCCAAACTATAAATGTAAAAATAAGTGGCAAACAATGATATAACAACAGGAGATCAACAATCCTGTAAACATGCTTTATGCCAAGTCCTTTGCTACTTTGCTTTATTAATTGTGACATTAAAAACCTTTTTATTTATATTTCATTAGTTATTACTTATGAAAAAGATGAAAAATCCTAAGTATCAGCTCATTAGTAATTGGAGGATGTGTTGCAGCTTGAAGCTGGACCCTCAGTCTGCTCTCCAGTGACCCTAATGCCAACAGCCTTTTAATTATCACACTAATGGAGAGGATACGAGCAAAATGTAGCACTCCAATGTGCTTTAAAGAATCTATTTTGAGCGGCGGAATAGATTGATATTGATTGCACACAAAAAAAAAGAGTCAAATATATTTTGTCTTTGGTTTGAACAACATGTAATCCTCCAATCAGAGCCTCTCACTTGGGTTGCCAGTTTCTTTGGTGAAATCAAAGCTGATTTATTGAGTAAATTCTACATTTTACGATCTACAATTGACCAAAATGGCAAGAAGTACAATCACTTTATGAACTTACGAACTTCTTTTTATGGTAAAAGCTGATTATGTCTTCACTAAGCATAGGACGGTTTAAAAGGGTAGGCACAATCGATAATGCATCAGATTTATATAGTTTCTGGACACTCAATGACACTTCACAGGACATTATTCACTCTATACACAGGGGTGATAAACTATTACTCAGAGGTAGACTGCCCAAGAGTAAACTGCACAGGGGTCGACTGAAAAAAGGTTATCAACTCGAGCCATTGTGCCACCAACGATCTTGCCAGTGTCTTTGCTAAAAGACAATTAGACTTTTGCAGAACCTGGTTTCCCAGCAGTCTCCTATTACATACTCATACATATGATGAAAGCTACTTTGGAGTTTATATCATAATCTTAGAGCTAGAATTCATAATTTAAAAACATGTATTAATGTGAGAGCCCCTCTTCCCTGCACCTGTGTTTGTGTGGAGACATTGTGGAGGAGCTTTACACCAGAGCAAGGAGCGTGCGTGAAATCAGAGCAAAGCGTGGCTCTCAGTGTGCAGCAGATTGCCTCAGCTCACACCACTGCCTCCGCAAATTAATACCATTGATTTTTGCTCCGCCTGTCGTCCAATGCACCCAACACACACACACACACACACACACAACTAAAGCAAAGGCCTATGGGAAAGTGGCCACAAATGATACACAAATCACAGATGTTTATAAAATACAATAAGAACAATGAAACACGAAAAGACAGCTCCATGATGACTCTTACACGTCAATATTCTACTAATTACAACTAAAAATACAGGGCTACCTATCCTGCAATGTTGGTTTGTTTGTTTTTATTCAGATCCCCATTAGCTACTGAAAAATCAGTAGCTATTCTTCCTGGGGTCTATATACTCCATGTCACATAATGTTTGCAGATTGTATTTGAAACATAAATATTCAAAAAATCCACATTTTTGTTCAATAATTCACCAATACATTGCATGTGTCACAAAACTGACGATGAGATACTGTGAAAGGTGAAAAACAAAAAGGCCCCAAATGCAGAACTGCAAATAAAGGCGTATTTAATTAAAGAAAACCAAATTCAGGAAGTAATCAACACAGACAATGAACAGTCAACAGGAGGAGACGAGCACATGTAAAATACACAAACTGAGACGCAGGTAAAATACATTCGGGATCAAAGGACAGTGGAAAACTCAAGAATCAAATCATAAAAAGATCCATACCATCATACGGAAGCTTGTTAGGTTCACTTGTGAGTGTGTTTCTTTTCCGCTGGTATCATGTTATTTCATGATACTTTCATGAAATAACATGATAAATTGGTATCATGAAATAACATGATAGTTGTGTATCATGAAATAACATGATATTTATCATGTTATTTCATGAAAGTATCATGAAATAACATGATACCAGCGGAAAAAAAACACACTCACAAGTGAACCTAACAAGCTTCCGTACCATTATAATGATTGTTGAAATTATACCAATTACAATAGCCATGAAATTGTTTGTATGCAGGAATAAACAAATAACCTTGAGTATTGTATCATATAGAGTATGTAAAGGTTAAATGTGTAATTTAAGCTCTGTGTGATGTTAAGATACAACATACAGGATGCGTAGCCTTTGTGTTGTCTGTATGTAAACTCCATCAAATGAGGATTTTCTTTACATATAATCTTTGCTGAAGGTTGTTGGTTTTTGCTTTTTACTGTACATTAGCCTCAGACATTGTGTTTTTAGGTAAACACACAGAAAAGGACAAACTACTCTAAACTACTCTCTACTTCTGCGGTAGAAGATAATGTGAAGTGCTGCTCCATTTTAAGAGAAACCTATATATATATATATATATATATATATATGTATATATGAGAGTGTGTGGTGTGCAGCGGCCTTGAATGTGATGAGCACTGATGCCTTCACGTGTGCCATAACTCTGAGTCTGGCCTTCTGTCGCGTGTGAGAGTTTTATGGAGCCGGATGTAAATTCAAGGTCACCTGTTTGCACATAGACAGGATTATTTCAGATTTCAGATTCCATATTCACAAGATGGAATTGAGTGCATTATCCTTTGAGTTAATGCAGTTTTTTTTTTATTATAAGATTAATATTGTGCATAATGTACTGTATAATACTAATTGTAACCTTTAACGCCTTTGCTTTGGCATTTCAAGTTTTGGAACTTGAAGTTGGAAATAAAGTATGTATGAAAAAGTTTTTTTTCAAACAAACACAAGAATAAATTTATTTCTGTAATGAATAACAATTTCACGGCAGAAATTATCCAACACAAAAAGAGCTCAAACCTGGTAAACACATTTGTAAATATGCAAACTATCTACAAGGTCAGCACAGAGCATTCTATGAGGAAAAGTCAACAAGAAGAAGATTATCGTGACCAGCCAGTACCACACAATTTTACCATATTAATATTCAGATAGGATCTGGATTACATTTTAATATTTCATTTGAAACACCAAAGTCCAAACATAAAGTAACTGTACCACTATAATCTGTATTAAAACATGTGGTGGACGCCAAAACGGGGCTCTCATGGTTGTCATTTTTAGGTCCCGTTTTATTGTGTCTTTTAGAGTTTTATTTCCTGTTCTGTTGATTCATACCCTGCCCTCATGTGTTTCACCTGTGTATGCTAGAAACATTACCTGTGCTCTTTCCCTCTTGTTGTCGGTCCATTGTGTTCGTCACCCCAGCACCTGTGTTTTGCATTCAGTTCGTGCTTTGTTTTTTGAATTCTTATAATTTTTGCAGTATTGTATTTTGGGTCCTTTCTTCTCTTTTGACAGTGGCTGTATCTGAATTGAGCAAAAATACCTCCTTGTCTTTCCTTGTGCTTCAAAAGTGACCTTTTTGAGATGGGGCAGCTCCAGGTATGGTCAAGTGACATTTAACACCATTTATAAATGTTTCTACTGACACTTTGGTCAATTTATGTCGCAAAGGTCAATAAAAACAAGTGGGAATGAAGCTTGTATTAATTTGGGTGCAGAGGGAGTTTCGTGTTTCCAGTTCTGTGATTGGTCGTAACCGCCGGGACCCAGACCCTCCTACATTTGTGGCCCTTCTACATCTGTCTGATGTAGTAGGGCCGCTCGTGAGGCAAGATCACTGATATTTGAGTTTATTAAGTTATGGACAACTTCCAAGTATGTTTTTGATGAACAAACAAAGCTCAGGCAAAAATCTCAAGAGTCAGAGTTGTAGACCTGTCAATTTAAAACGACAAACTTTTTTAGATATATTTATGGTTAAAGCATGTATATGAACGTAAGACGCTTATACTTGCTTTGTAGTATGCCAAAGGTAGAGATTTTATACTTCTTTATCACACTAAAGTTTATGTACTTATTATGCTAATGATAGAGATTTTATACTTGTTTTATTTTGATGCTAGAGTAAAGAGATTTTATTTAAATTGATTTTGTATAGAGTTATTGTTCTTTTATATTGTGCTGTGTGCTCCTCATTCGTATTGTTCTGTAACTGGTGATGCAACTCTGAAATTTCCCCACTGTGGGACGAATAAAGGATCTCTTAATCTTAATCTTATACACATAAAACACACACATAAATGAATCTTTGTAGAGTTTTCAAAATGAATTATTCAAACAGGAAATCAATGGGAAAAACCCTCACTGTAATACCAATAGACCCTTCCCACCTGGCCATAAGGGTCTGCTTTGCACTCCCATCTGTGGCCTTTGGTCTCATGCAAACGGCAAGTAAACACACAGACCTGGGAGTGTTTTACAGCAGTTCAGAGAGAGAAAGAGTCGGCCAAACAGCAGCGAGGCAGCCTGTTGAGCTTTGGAGTTTCTGTAGCAGCAGTACAACACACCTGCCATATCTAATGATGATTTATGCCCAGCCTGGAAGCCAAGCAGCACCACTGTGGCAGTCCCACCACATGCCGCCACAGTCAGACACAGCTAAATACGCAGGCATATGTGTGTCGGAATGTACTGCTCAACTGGACAGAAATGAGAATCTGGTAGAAGGGAGCGCAAACCAAAATGCAACAGTACAAATGACTACTGAAAGACTGAATTGATCAAAGAATGGAGAATTGTGAAAATGTGAGGAAAAAATTAGGGGTTGTCATGCGATGAAATGAGGAAGAACCTAAAAGTAGAACTACAAAATAATATAATTGAATGAATCCCAAAAGAAGAATAAATCCAAAAGTAAAAACTGAAATTATGGACAAGACATGGGAGAAAAAACAACAATGGACCGACAACAAGAAGATAGGAGCACATCAGGGTCTAATTAAGATAAGATAAGAAAAGATACAGTAAGATAAGATAGACTTTATTGATCTCACACAGGATACATTTACATGTCACTGGCATGGATAGAATCACTCAAGATGTGTGCAAAGAAAGAAGTGTGCAAACATGTTAAATGCAGGAACACATAAGGAGACACAGGTTTAACACATCAGAGCGGGTCAAATCATAAAGAGGACAGAGAGGGAAGTTAAACTCAATCAAGAGAATGAATATATATCAAAATAAAACAAAAAGTCAACACCATGACAGGGGTGCAGTGTAGGGGTTGATCGGTTATTGGTGCAATTATCAGCATTTTGTGAATTTCTTTTCTTTTGATTTTTACCTTAAATTATTGGTTCAGATTGAGATTCAGACTAGTTTATTTATCCCAACAAGAGCAATTCGTTTGAGCAGCACAGGGCATTCAACAGGAAATGTTAGACCGTAACATAATTAAGTAAGTAATGTTTATCTATATACAGACCAAGGTCACCCAAAGCGCTTTACAATGTTCCAATCATTCATCAGCTCCCAATCAACACCATCCATTCACTCACTCATTTACATTCATACCTACTGTGCATGTTATTTTTTTAGTGGTAGGGGAAATCGGAGCACCTGGTGGAAACTTATGCAGACACGGGAAGAACATGCAAGCTCCACTCAGAAAGGCGCAAGTGCTATCCACTCAGCCACTGTGCCGCCCACGGTGGGTAAGTGACATGATATGAAGTGAAGCCCATACAAACATATGAACATAATACAATTGGTCAGTCCAGCCAACCCAGTTATTGTCTCAAAGTGAGAGCCGCTTGAATTACAGTGCCTTGCGAAAGTATTCGGCCCCCTTGAACCTTTCAATATTTTGCCACATTTCAGGCTTCAAACATAAAGATATAAAAATTACAATTTTTGTCAAGAATCAACAACAAGTGGGACACAATCGTGGAGTGGAACGAAATTTTTTGGATAATTTAAACTTTTTTAACAAATAAAAAACTGAAAAGTGGGGCGTGCAATATTATTCGGCCCCCTTGCGCTAATACTTTGTAGTGCCACCTTTTGCTGCAATTACAGCTGCAAGTCACTTGGGGTATGTCTCTATCAGCTTTGCACATCGAGAGACTGGAATTCTTTCCCATTCTTCCTTGTAAAACAGCTCGAGCTCAGTGAGGTTGGATGGAGAGCGTTTGTGAGCAGCAGTCTTCAGCTCTTTCCACCGATTCTCGATTGGATTCAGGTCTGGACTTTGACTTGGCCATTCTAACACCTGGATACGTCTATTTGTGAACCATTCCATTGTAGATTTGGCTTTATGTTTTGGATCATTGTCCTGTTGGAAGATAAATCTCCGTCCCAGTCTCAGGTCTTTTGCAGACTCCAACAGGTTTTCTTCCAGAATGGTCCTGTATTTGGCTCCATCCATCTTCCCATCAATTTTAGCCATCTTCCCTGTCCCTGCTGAAGAAAAGCAGGCCCAAACCATGATGCTGCCACCACCATGTTTGACAGTGGGGATGGTGTGTTCAGGGTGATGAGCTGTGTTGCTTTTACGCCAAACATATCGTTTTGCATTGTGGCCAAAAAGTTCGATTTTGGTTTCATTTGACCAGAGCACCTTCTTCCACGTGTTTGGTGTGTCTCCCAGGTGACTTGTGGCAAACTTTAAACAAGACTTTTTATGGATATCTTTGAGAAATGGCTTTCTTCTTGCCACTCTTCCATAAAGGCCAGATTTGTGCAGTGCACGACTGATTGTTGTCCTATGGACAGACTCTCCCACCTCAGCTGTAGTTATCTGCAGTTCATCCAGAGTGATCATGGGCCTCTTGGGTGCATCTCTGATCAGTCTTCTCCTTGTTTGAGATTAAAGTTTGGAGGGACGGCCGGGTCTTGGTAGATTTGCAGTGGTCTGATACTCCTTCCATTTCAATATAATTGTTTGCACAGTGCTCCTTGAGATGTTTAAAGCTTGGGAAATCTTTTTGTATCCAAATCCGGCTTTAAACTTCTCCACAACAGTATCTCGGACCTGCCTGGTGTGTTCCTCTGTCTTCATGGTTCTCTCTGCGCTTTAAACAGAACCCTGAGACTATCAAAGAGCAGGTGCATTTATACGGAGACTTGATTACACACAGGTCCTTTCTATTTATCATCATCAGTCATTTAGGACAACATTGGATCATTCAAAGATCCTCACTGAACTTCTGGACTGAGTTTGCTGCACTGAAAGTAAAGGGGCCGAATAATATTGCACGCCCCACTTTTCAGTTATTTTTTGTTAAAAAGATTTAAATTATCCAATAAATTTTGTTCCACTTCACGATTGTGTCCCACTTGTTGATTCATGACAAAAAATAATTTTTTTATATATTTATGTTTGAAGCCTGAAATGTGGCGAAATGTTGAAAGGTTCTTTCAAGAATACTTTCGCAAGGCACTGAAGCTGTTTCTGCAGTAATAACAAAACGCTTTGCATTGGAGCAAGTAGTTCAGTCGCGCGCGGCTGTGCATTTTCTTCTCTGAGAACATAATCATATTACTGTAAGTCAGTCTGTCCCTTGTGTTGCGGTCTGCACTTTTGTTTCACGTTTAAAATCCTGAATCCGGTGATAACAGCAGCTACTAACTGGATCAGTTGTCCCCTCGTGGTTACTCCGTATCCCGACCAGCAGCTCTGTCCATCTCTCCTGTAGTTTCCACTCGACTTGGCTACATTTGTTGTTCATCACCATATCCTTGAACATGTTTGCTAGAAGCTTACTAGTGCTACAAAAACAACAAGCCCGGCGCAGCTCCCTCCGCCTCTAGAGAAGATGAAACACAGGGAGAAGTGCTTTTTGGAGGTGGCTGTCTGAGGGCAAAGGAAACATACCGTTTGATTCATATTGAATTGAAGAGGGCACACTGAGTGATTTGATAACATTTCAACGCATACCAAGTTTGGTTTGAGTCAATAACACTGGACACTTAATTTGGATAAAATCACATCAAATACAATTCAGCATCAGATACCCAGAAGTTCTATCCACCAAATAGTCTCCAGCAAATGCATCTCTCCAAATCTGCTCTTACATCACATCCAGTCTATATAGTCTATATTCATTATTAGGCCCGAGCCCTAACTGGGGTAAGGGCCTATTGCTTTGCCCAGGCATTACTCGTTGTAACTGTCCGGAGATTGTGACCTGCACGCATGCAGGTTGCACGCGATTGTGACCTGCACGCGACGGCACGGAATGGCTTAACGCCCCCTGACCAACAGGGAGCTCATTAATTTCAATGGGAAATGGAAAAATGAAAATTGATCTTTTTCACACCTCCTCGGCCGTTTCACCGATTTGTTTCAAAATCGTACCATCAATAGTCGATCATAGAATTTGGATCAGTTCAACGTTGTTAGAGTGTCTTTTTTTTTTCAATTTTTGCCAAAAGCAAATTTGCTCCCGTTTGCACAAACAAAGCCGGATTTGCAAAAAAATTGAATCCATTGTTTAGCTCCAGGTTATAGGTCATTTGAAAGTGGAAATATTGAAATTGGCTCCTTAGCGCCCCCTATAGACTATGTAAAAGTTTTACATGGGCTTTTTCAAATTTAGTTTTTTCAAAATGTTTGAAATGTTGTACATAATTCTGTTTTGTCATCTGGATTCATAAAGTCAATGACAACATATGATTATTTTTTACCCTGTTGCCATGGCCACAAAAACATGCTCCATTCTTTGTCTATAAGAAAATTGTTAAATCACTGAAAAGTACACCTCGCTCAAACATCAAACCAGCCGCGGCCGTTTCACTAATTTGTCTGAAAATCGCTCCACATCATCAACACATGTACCATCAATAGTTGAATATAGAATTTGAATTATTCAAACGGTCTGCGCGTGACAGACTCCCAAAGTGTGGTTATTTTCATAGAGAGGTGTGAAGTTCCCATGTTATCCAATGGAGACTGTATGGACACACTCACAGATTGTATGTGCAAACAGGAGCACATTTACAAACTCTGATTAGCACTAAACTTGACTCGGTTGTTCAACTCCTGGGCCTAGGCCACATGACAGTGTGAACAATGATATTGGCCCATTAGCGCCCCCTACAGGCTGAGTAAAGGTTTACATGGGGATAAAGGTATTTAGGTTTTCTGTTGTTTGAACTCATATTTGATCAACTTAACAAACACAAAAAACTCAAATTTTGCCACATGTTTTTTTCAGGCATAAAATTTATTATTTTGTTGTTCTTTGGTATAAAACTAAAAAAAATTAATTGTAGGGGGCGCTATTGTACAACATTAAATGCCACCATTTGCACATACAATGTCTGATTTGCACAAAATTTGAATTGATTGTTCAACTCTTGGGTTTGAGTATGAATCATGAAATTGCAGCATTAGCGCCCCCTTTAGACTGATTCAAGTGTTTCATGGGGAGAATGAGGTTTACCTTTTCAATAGATGCACAGAATCACTGATCATAGGAATTAAAAATGCACAGCGTCGCTCCCGTCAGGGCTGTAGGAAAAAAGCGCGTCAGCGCCACCTTTGTTGCGCGGTGCGGCGAGGGCCGTTCGACGCCGCTTGCGGCTTTAATTTTGTTTTTGTTTTGTTAGATAAACATTAACAATTGTATGTGTTTTAGTGCATACTTTTCAAAATGTTGATTCCTATATATTGACTTTTACTGGTTATCGGCCCTGAAATAACCATATCGGTCAACCCCCAGTGCAGCGATCTCCCTGCTGACTTAGCTCATTTAGAGGTTACTATCAAGGAGAATTCAGTGAAGCTCCAAGTTCCTCCTCAAATTTCCTCAGAGGCACAGCTCATTGTTGATCTCTTTCAGCTTAAACACAATAAGGAGTTTCAAAACGACCACTAAATATATTCTATATTGTCATAAATGGTATAATCAGTGGTTCTCCAGGGATAATTGCCACATCATCCATGTCATTTCCTGCTAAAGTAAAGGGTGGGTGCATATGTATTCACAAGGCCTTTGGAAAAAGAGAAATCGTGCATAAAGAAAGGGATAGGAAGATGTTTATAATATATGACATTACAGAGAAGGGTGTTGAGCTCAGCCTCCTGCAGGTTTGACAGTAAAGGATCAGGCTTCCAACGTGAAGAAGATGTAAAACTGAATGTATTCTTTCTTTGTGAGGCAACGGCGTCAGTGGGGAAATCTTAAGATGAAGAAACTCACTAAAACTGTGCCATCTGTATCTTCTGTGCCGGTGTCGAGAGGGAAATCTTATCAAGGCAATTAAGCCCATTTCAAACTGGATGAATACATTTACAAATTAGGTTTTGTTGCCATTTAAATTTCCCACCTGCGTGCCACTTTGGCAAGTAAATATGCCACAATGGAAGAAATGTTCCAGGACTAATAGAACAAGTCCTCAGACCAAGCACAATTTATTAATCAAGGTTAAAAAAAGCTTCTCACCAGTTTCGGCTCTGGTGCTATTGCACTTACTAAATGACAAGATGAGAAAACATTTTTGCTCCTTGACAAGGCTGCTTTACTCCAGCCTCTCACTCTGGCCTTGGCTTGTGTGCTGCTTCAGCTTTATTCAGTTCACATGACAAATGCAGTACATTATGCAAAAGTGCAGAGCTTTCTGAATGCAGTCTTGTTCTCAATAATAAGAAAAACTTACCAGCTATTTATTAGATAAGTGTAGTAAACAGCATGTCACTAGCATCCATTACCAGCGAGTGTAAATGCCATTGCTGTGTGTTTGTGTGTAAAAAGGACGAGCTCAACTTGCTCCACACTTAGCTCGCTCCTCGGGGTCATTCACATAACTTTCACTTCTCCCTCTCATCTCCATCTCCAGCTTCTTGCAGTCTAGTTGTGTCCTTCCAGCCCCCTCAATCATCTCCACACAGGGAGAGCTGGAGTTGTTCCAAACCAAGTCTCTTGAGTCGTGGCTGGGTGACTTCCAAGTCCACTCCCCAGGCTTCACTGCAGGCCTGTGGGCCTGAGAGATGGCAGCCCTGGGAGCCCATTGTCAGAGAGAGATTAACCACACACAGAAGCTTATGTCATACGCATACACAGATAGCCCCACCATAACCACCATTGTTTACACCAATGAAGATGTAAAACAGTATGGAAAAAGCTGCATATGGAGCTGCACATTCTGGATCAAGGTTATATCAAATGTCATGCATGCACTCAGCACAACCGTGGTCGCCACATTTACTGTGTGCTCAGTGATTAATCACGCTCAGGATATTGATTTTCCATTCAGGACCATCGAGCATACAGCATACATACAGGTTACTCTGAGGACATATGCTATCTGCCCAGGTGTAATCCTAAGCGAATACGGTCAACATGATCTACTGCGGTGGGACCAGGGATTACCGTGCCCCTCCAGGGTCTGTGGATCTCTACTTATCGGACTATAAGCCTTGTACACACAGAATACAGAGTCCTGGTGCAGCATTTAACAGCGCTTGGGTTCAGTTGGGCCCACATGTTTACTTTACAGTGCCAAAGAGCCACTTTCAGTTACTTGAGAGCAAAAGCTACTTATGCATGGTCATAAACAGTGGTGCACATTGACAATGTTAATCCTGCAAAAAAGCACTGCAGCCCACGGCCAGAGATGGGCTGATATAAGCAGCGATAAGAAAAAGAGAAGAAAAGTGCAATAAAGCTGCTGTGTCCCACATACACACTCCTGATTATAGTCCCCCCTCCTCGCCCCTTCCACCCCTTCCAACCCCCCTCCCCACCACAATCCCAGCAGCAGATCACAGGAGAGGTGGCACACTTTGTGGTTAAATTTAGAAAAGTGGTGCCGAAAAAATAACACACACACACTTCGTTCACACTTGACTCACTTATGGCACATGGAATGCTTCCATTTTGAGTCCAGCCTCGTCATAGGCCAACGCTGAAGGACTTTTGTTAGTCCAGGAACCCTTGAAAAGAAGCACAAATTGGTGGAGGAGATGGCCACAGAGAAGAAGCAGGGGAAGCAGGCGCTCGGGACGAAGTTTAGGGTCCAAAACTCATCTCCTAAACACACAGTCACAGTGGCAAGCAACAGCTCTTTGCTCCACTGCTCAACCCTGAACCAGCGATTTCTTCTTCATAACCCCCCCTCCTCCTCATTCTTTTCTTATCCAATCTTATTATTACTATCTCACCTCTCCTCAAACAGTGGTGCCCCTTACCATTTATTTCTCCTCCAATGCTGCACTGGCCAATGTCCAGGGCCACTATTCATTATGAGGGCTGTATTTTACCGGGGTGGCTGAGGGAAAATAGAAATCCCAACTGCAGTAGCTCATGGTGCACTCTGTTCCCATGCTAAAGAACTTCAGCCACATAGAGTTGCACCAGTAGTCCCCAAAAGCAGAGAAAAGTAATACATTTTCACAATGTAAGTTTCAAAGAATGGGGTTTTGGAAAATAGCTTTGCTTTGATTAGTTAGAATATTCTGTGACTAACTGTGGCAGTGGAGGCCTTTACCTCTGCCTCTGCAGCAACAGCGTGATTCATCTCCTTTGTCTCTTCTACTTATTCACAATGTAATACAGTGGTACAGATGGTGTGAGGAGACTTTTTCACTAAGTACTTGTTGCTCCATCTGTTTTTAACATAATCATTCAGCATCAGCAAGGGATTGCAATACAAAAAAAGATTGTATTGTGCTCTGTAACAATAACATATTTTGCATATTTTGGTGCAGTGTGTTTTAATTCTGAATGTTGTGTATCCTGTGATTGGAGAATGTATTGTAAAACTGTATCTAGACTAAATGACGGAAAGAGGGTTTGAATGTATTGCGCTGCTACCTTCACTACACACATAACATTATTTATATTAAGAAATAAATACCACATATTCAGACATTGCAAAAAACTAACAAAATTCAGTTGGGTTGTTTTGAACTGAACTGCAAATCTTTGGATTACAAGAAGAAGGCAAGGCAAAGCAAGGCAAGTTTATTTGTAAAGCACAATTCATACACAACGCAACTCAAAGTGCTGAACAAAATAAGATAGCATAAAAAACAAATAATCACAGTACATTAAGAAGAAAAAAATAAAAAATATAAAATCCCTCAGTTGTATGCACTGCTAAACAGAACTGTCTTTAACCTGGTTTTAAACATTGTCAGAGAGGAGGCCTGTCTCACATCTTCAGGAAGATTGTTCCAGATTTTAGCAGCATGGATCTGAAAAGCAGCCTCCCCATGTTTAGTTCTGACTCTGGGCACTAACAGGAGTCCAGTCCCTGTGCTCCTCAGAGTCCGGGCTGGTTTATATGGGACTAACATGTCACTAATATATTTTGGTGCGAGGCCATGGAGAGACTTGTACACAAGCAGAGCTGTTTTAAAGTCTATTCTCTGAGCCACAGGAAGCCAGTGCAGAGACCTGAGGACCGGACTAATGTGGTCGTACTTCCTGGTTCTAGTCAGGACTCGAGCTGCTGCATTTTGAATGTACTGCAGCTGTTTTACAGCCTGTTTGGACAGACCTGTGAGCAGGCCATTGCAGTAGTCTAACCTACTGGAGACAAATGCATGTATAGGAATCTCCAAGTCTGCTTTAGACACTATGTTTTTGATCCTGGCAATGTTTTTTAGGTGGTAAAAAGCTGCTGATGTTACTGATTTGATGTGGCTATTAAAATTTAAGTCTGAGTCCAGTATTACCCCTAAATTTCTGACCTTGTTTGAAGGTTTTAGGGAGAGAGACTGTAGATGACAGATGACGCTCTCTCTTTGTTTCTGGGGACCAAAGACAATCATTTCAGTTTTGTCTGTGTTTAGCTGAAGGAAGTTGTTTTGCATCCACTCACTGATCTGTTGGATACAGTGAAGGAGTGAGTCCACTGGTCCATGTTCTCCTGCAGTCAGTGAGACATAGATCTGAGTGTCGTCTGCATAGTTATGACAGGACACTGCGTATTCACTGACCTAACTGAACTTACAAACTGAGCCACAGATGGTTCAGTGAATGATAATACAGCAGGGGTTCCCAAAGTTTTTAACCCGCGACCTTCATGATAAATAGTAAGTAAGTAAGTAATCTTTATTTATATACCGCCTTTCACAGACCAGAGTCACAAAGCAGTTTACAATTGTTATTTTTTGGGCAATTGTTCACTCACTCCACACAGAGATGGGAGAGGGGTCGCCAGTACAGGAGGCGCATGCCAGACCTATTGAACATGTTTTTAGTGGTAGGGGAAACCGGAGCACCTGGAGGAAACCTAAGCAGACACGGGGAGAACATACAAAGTCCACTCAGAAAGGCCCTGTTCCGACCTGGATTCGAACCCAGGACCTTCTTGCTGAGAAGTGAGAGTGCTATCCACTCACCCACCGTGCCGCCCATGCTAGTGAAATGCTCGTATCACCAGCATGATGGACAATTGAGAGGACCAATTAGGGCTGGGCAATAAATCGAATTTAGGCAATTAATCGGCTTTTGCAATAATCGAATGTGAAAAATGTGAAAATTGTGAAATCGAATGAAGGATATTGTGAGTTCCAGCAGCACAAGAATTATACTTGCAATATCAGCGCAGTCTGTACAAGACTTTTATAATACGCATTAGGGGAAACAAATTAGAAATAGTTTTGAAACTTGAATATTGAGCGGAAAAATCAGATTATATTTTTAAGGGCAAAGTAATGAAAATCGATTAAAAATCAAAATCGTCCAAAGCTGGAAGTAAAATGGAGATTTTACTTTTTTGCCATATCGCCCAGCCCTAGGACCAATAGTCTTGATCATCCACCAGGAAGTAGCAAAATCCTTCTATATACCTTTAATGGAAATCATCTCGAGACCCCCGCGGTGGGAACCACTGGGCCACAGTATACTCAGTATAGGAGAGTAACTAATAGTACTTCCCAACGCTGGAGAATCAATCAGTCTCTGGCAGGGTGAAATTTGTAACCCTGACCATGATTCTGCATGGAAAAAAATTGTGGTTTTGGAAATTAGATACACTCCCTTCCCGAGTTCCGGCTTTTTCGCCGGACCAGCCGCAGAGACTACAAATGCTGTTAACGTCTCACTTCAGATTTTCATGCGTTTTAAAAATCTGAAAGCATAATCCAATGTGGTTCTGATGTGTTACAAATAATTGAAAACACGACAGAAATAATTTTTCCCTGGCTGTTTTGTGAATACAAGCATCTTACATCACCACACTCATCATCTATTTTTCAGCTACAATAGAACGTCTTTTCATGATAAAGAAATTCTAATATATGTGCCTTGTTCAGCCAGGAGACAGAGACATTAAACATTCAAACAAGGCCTGTCAGGCACTGGCTGGATGTGGGCGGCTATTAGGCAGGGCTCACTGTTTCCATGTGTGAATGTCTCTATGGCTTCAGCTGTCACACACCAACTTTGACAAACAATGTAATACAGTGTGTGGATTCAAAGTCTGCCTTGTCATGGTAATGTGTTTGAAAAGCTGCAAGTCAAAAGCAATTAGAGCAATAGTGTGAGCGGTGCTGCTTCAAAGAACTACAGCCACACAAACCACATGTAGTCAGACCGGCATGGCTAATTCCCATCTATGCTGCATTAAAGTTAAGCAGTGAGAGACAAATTTGTCCTTAACGTGAATAATGTAAAAAAAAGCAATGAGTCAATCAAATCTTGGAATCAAACGGCATGACAAAAGTGCAGATTTGAAGGAGGATAACTTACACTTGGCTTTTGGCAGACTGTTGCTGTAGGAATAAGGACTATTGGGAGAGGTTGAAATCGATAGTCTCACCGGCACAAACACAGCAGCCATAGACACACATAGTCTTCTCCGGATCAATATTTCTGGTGCAATGGCGTTCCCAGTAAACAACATTAATGAACACGCATTTGTATCCAGCAAATCTCTCGCTCAACAAATTGCTGTGTACTGTGTGCCCTCATGGCTGGGCATAGAGGGCTATGGAATAAAAATGATCTTAATGCATGGTGAAGTACAGCGTTTGCTTGTTTCTTCGATCTGTTAAGATCAGGAGATGATGCAGAGTGCCAAAATATGTTTTTACAGCTGGATAGCTCACATACAATTCGTAAGGATGGAAGGAAATATTTGTAAATAGCATATTTCAAGTATGAACTGTAACTCAATGTACTACATGCTTCAGTATAATTTGTTCAATGTTCAAATGTGAATTTTGCAATAACAACAGGGGCAGTGTACAATAAAAAATTGCCTAAATTTAGATAATAAGGTTCTGTGTTCTGAATGTTCTAAGATCAAGTTTTTGTACTACCCTCCAAAGTTTTGCACTTCAGTTAATGTGCAGACCATAATAAATGTGACATTTGAGTTGTGAGTTATTTTCCTCCATATTTTTGTATGTCTTTGAATAATATCACGGACGTAAATCGCAATATATTACAGATTCACAGAGTGTTAACAATCACAATAATATTTAAAGCTGCACTCACTGACTTTATTTTTTTATTCATTACAAAAATTCAATCCATGTCCATGCAGTGCATTGGGATATACGTCCTTTTGAAGAAAAAGTAGCGCAGATTTTATGGGGTAAGGTTACTGTCAATAAAGACGTGCATGTCTAAAAAAAATGCGTGCATATTTATTGGTCTTTGTGCATACAAATATTTTATTAATTCATGATTAAGATAATACAAACTAAAAAGACATGGAATTTTGTAATTAAGAATAACAAAATATAATTTTTTTTGTGCTTGCATTTTCTTTTTGAGAATACGAATTTCAGCAGTGAGCAAACTGTCAATATGACGTCACTGCTCACAGACATTAACAATCAAGCCTGCGCAGAGTTGATCAACTTCATTGCCTAAAAACTCAACATGGCAGAGGGACACAACATAAATAAAGTGGCTCAAAATCAGGTATATAACTATATTTTATCATTTTGGTTGTAAATGAATGTGTAAGAAATATTGATTTCATAAATGTGTTCATAAGAAGATGTTTCTTTTCCCTCTAAAAGTTTTTTGGCAGTGTTGTTAGCTCCAATGCTAGTTTTATTTTCTTATCCTTATATTGTTTTATTCTACAGAAAATAATGCATTTATTTTAGTCTAAACAACAGACTAACTAGCGTTACTGAACTAGTGAGTAAAAGTAATGTGTCAAATGTACAAATATAAGATTGAGGCCCACAGGGACAGGGTCTGCTACGTCTAACAACCAAGGATGAGTACAGCACAGAGGTGTTCTTCATATTGCTCAGGGGCAGTAACAGCACCACATTGATTCGGGGCAAAGGCTTCATAAAATGTAAATGCTAAGAATGTAAAAATGTTGGTTTTAAAATAACATGGTAAGCGGTAAAACTAGCATTGAAGCTAGTGTTAAAGGCACACCGTGTAACTCTTGGCCACTAGGGGCGCTAGACCTGCAACTTTCACGTTTAGCGCCCCTAGTGGCCACAAGCAACTCAGCACTGTCGCAAAAGTCAACAAACAGTCAGCCGGTGTCTTTTGAGTGTGTATTCAGACAGCATGCACTGGTGTGTGTGTTCAAACTGTAGAGACATGCCTACAGATATTGAGAGACTCTGCTGTGGTCAGCCTCCAGACCGCTGCATTAGTAATCTACCACACATGGACTTCTATATCCTGGATGAGGGAGTTCTGCGTCTAGCTCGTGCTGCGTGGAATGACATCTTTGCAGTCGATGACATCCAGGAACCAGGTGAAGAGCAGCGCTCATACAGACATGCAGCTTACAGCACGATCCCTTTCGCGTTTCCTCTTTTTAGCCTCCTCCGAAGGTTTAAAATTTTTCCTTGCCTCAGCCATGACCAGGAGTCGAGCAGGTGAAAAATGAGTAGCAAAAGCCTTAGCTCCATGAGTATATCAGCGCCTGTAGCCGTAAAGCAAGTCTTTCTTCCAAGTCACGTGACCTGGTGGCAGACGGTCCGTCTGCTCGAAACTTACATGGGCGGTATTTCAAGAGGGCAGCCCCGCTCGGAGCATTGCAAGTGTCAAGCGCTGTATATTGGCCCAAGTATTCATATAAAATAACTCATATGTGTCAACTCTTTAGGTCACAAAGTCCGCGGTGTGCCTTTAACTAAACACTGCCTAAAAAAACGTTTCTAAAGAGGGACAAGAAACATCTTATGAACACATTTTATGGAATTAATATTTCGTACACATTTATTTACGACCAAAATGATCAAATTTAGTTATTTACCTGATTTTGAGCCAAATTGTTAATGTTGTTGCCCTCTGCCATGATCAACTCTGCGCAGGCTTGATTGTTAATGTCTGTGAGCAGTGACGTATTATTGACAGTTTGCTCACTGCTGAAATTCGTTTTCTCAAAAAGAAAATGCAAGCACACAAAAAAAAATCGTATTCACAAGTACGAAATCACACATACAGTTTTATAATATTTTATTCTTAATTACGAAATTCCATGTCTTTTAGTTTGTATTATCGTAATCATGAAAGAATTAAAAAAATATATGCACACATTTTTTTTAGACATTCACGTCTTTATTGACAGTAACCTTACCATATAAGATTTGTGCTGGCGTGTCATTTAATATTAGATCGAGTTTTTGTGAAACAAGGAAGCGAATGTGTTTCCCGATTGTGACCAATCACAGCGGACCACTGGCCCCCACTTTCTTGAGAGAAGCTACAGGTCTCTCATTAGCACAGACAGCTGAGGTAAACAAGCGGCGGAAGCTAACCTGAAGCTTCCCGTGTCTTTGTTACCGGTTACTGCTTACACAGCGAAACAGCCATCCAAAAGAAAGTCTTGTCCCTCCGCGCTTCCGGTTCTATCATTCTATGGCCACGCCATCCACACTCAAATGTGTCCATATTGTGAGACGTGAGCTCCGTATACATTTAGCATGAGCAGAGGCTGAGGGGGAGGGGGGGCGAGCAGAGAGTGCAAATTTTCTTATTCAAAAATTTCTCAAAGTCAGTTAGAGCAACTTTAATTGTGGCCCAAATATCACAATAGTACTATGGAATTGTAATTTTTTTGCCAAATCCCACCCTAGTTACTGCTACAATTTAATTGAACATACAAGTTATGATAACTTGCTCCATGCACACACATTCATATCATGCTCACACATCACACACGGGTACAGGTTTTCTTCCCAAAAGCCATTTTTTGGTCAGCCGCGCAAATACTTTTGTTCAGTGCACGAGAGAATCTCAGTTGGGAGTGAGTTCCACTGAGAAGGTGCAGTGAAGAAGATATTCTGAAACCGGTTCTACATTATGGGATTCAGCCCTCTCCTCTCGCTGTAGTGGCACATGTCAATGCAACAAAACAAGGCATTTAACAGAGAGTGTTTCATTTACAAGGGGCACAATGAGAGAAAGCCCCTTCTCTTACACAAAGCATTTACTGTAGGATCATAGTTCAAATCTATATGCAAAACATATACACATCAAGACTAGGGATGTACCGATCCGATATTCAGTATCTGCATTGGGGGCCGATATGGGTATTTTGTAAGGATCGGATATTATAGGATTTGTTAAATATCGGGGAGTTTACATTTACAGAGTTCACACACTGGTAAAGTACTGGCTTTTTGTGGTCATTCAGTTATGTACCAGCTCTTGTTATACTGAATGTGGAGGGCCGCTTTTTGATAATTGTTCCTCTTTGATATTTCTTTTATTTTAAGTTTATTAAGGTGAAATATTCAATACTGATCTGATTCTTACCTATGACCTAACTCAGTAGGTCTGTTAAGCAAAAGCCAAACAATATTTTTGATCATGTTATCATGAAAAAAAACCTTTTAAAGTAATACTGGTTGCAAAATTTGTAATGCTTTGAAAATATTATTGGATCGGTATCGGATCGGTATCGGCAAAACTATATTTAAGAATATCGGAATCGGATCGGATTACAACAAATTTGGATCGGTACATCCCTAATCAAGACCAAAATGCAAGAAAATGGGTATAATTTTTTTTATACCTGATTATATTCCTCCAGAATTACATTAATCTCAGGATGTACTAATTATTCTAGTTGTCACAACACACCACACATAAGCCTAATTGCAGTCACCCACACATTATATTTTGATACAAGATGTTTGATATATAATATAGATTGTATTTGTGTCTTGTACTGTATGCTGTGGTCCTCTGTTCCCATTCTACTGCTGTCTTTCGCTCCTTAGCTGCCTGTAAATGGGATGAATATTAATGGGAGTTTTTGCTGGCAGCCTGACAGGGGGAGACTAATGTATATTGCTAATGATACAGTGCTTTCACAGCAACTGCAAAGGTGGAGCATCGAGAAGAATTAAATGTTTGTTGGCTGCTGTTCAAATTAACTCGTCTCAAACACCACCTCTTGGGCACGCATATCAGTGAAGGAAGACTGTAAAGCCCATCCAAAAAGACAGAATAAATGCTGTAATACACTGCAATAACTATAAATACATACAGATGTTTGTCTCAGTAAAGAAGTAAGAATATAGAAAGCACTCCAAAACAAGAACACAAACTCAAATCTACTGATTCTTTATATATTGAGAACATGGAAATATAAGACGTCCATCGCTGAGAGGCATTGCCTCATAATGAGATTCAGTAGAAATATGTAAACAAGAAAAAATATTAAATATAATGAAAAAAGGGCTTGTATATTGACAATAACTGACAGGACAGCATAACAAGAAGAAGATTAAGGGCACTATGCGAGTACATATAAAGCATTGAAAGATATCTCTCCTTCACAAAGTGGATCAGGAAAAAGTACATTCCTAAATCCATGTCCCTAATAGTAATAAATCACAGCCAATCTTAAAATAAGGATAAATGAGAGTCCATATAAACACAGGGAGAATGGCCTTTCATTTAAAACCAGTTGGATCATGTTTAATTTAATAAGCCAGATCTTTAAAAGGTTCGAGCGGAGTAATGCAGGGGTGAAAGGATAATGAGCAATCAGCACACATGCCAATTCCTGCTCCCAAAGCTCACAGCCCCTATATAATCTAAATACTCAGTTTTAGTACCGGCGAGGATGTGCCAAATAGTGATAGCACACTATAGCTGCCTTGCACTGAGAGGAGTAAACTGAGAGAAATGTTCCATATCTATATTATCTACACAGGTAACTAATAGATCTGTGCTATACAAAAACCTTCCTTGCCTTGCATATACGACTAAATTTTAATTCTAAAAGTTGAAATAGTCATCCACGATCATTGTGTGTTGGTGATAAGAGAAAAGGATTCCCTCCCTCCTTAACAAAAAATGAACATGATGGAAAGGGGAAAACATGTCAAAAAGACGGCACACCCAGGTTTGGGCATTAGATAGAGCCCTGAGGTGATCCGAATGTGTCCTGACAAGATCATGTCATATCGCTGGTGTCTGTGTCCTCGTGTACACACTGTCACTCATAATAACAGGCATGAAGTGTGTAATGGACAACAGCAACAACAATAACACACTTTGATGGTAATGTTTTAATAACGATTGAAATGACTCTGCATCTTTTATAAGAAGATTTTCTTTTTCAGTGATTATTGGATAAAACAATGACAAATAATCTCCCTGATGCATGGATATGTTTACCGGTGATGAGCCAAATGGTTTATGGTATCTTCAAAAAAATCACCCACGTTTGAAAAAGAATGTTTGTCGATCAGTCCAACCATTAATACAAACAAAAACATCAAGTACATCTCAAAAAAGGAATATTGTGAAAAAGATACAATTCAGAAAGTGAAAACGTTTGATACGTAGGTATTGAGACCTACCTGTCTTTTATACTAGAAGCTAATAGCAATTTATCTAGTCAATCTAATATCTTGGTCAAACTGCTACTTAAATAATAATTATCAACACCAATCACGTATTCTGTGAACCCCTGCGAGACCAAATTTACTCTTCACATTGCTGTACACAGTGAAAAATGCTCAAACGAAGCATCGCTCAAGTGTTATGCTGTTGCACCAGCCCCTATAGCCTTGTTCCTGAATACAGAGGTGTTTCAGATCCCTACAATAAATCCATCATAATGTTGGTTTTCAAAAAGAGTGCCTCTGTAGGCGAAGGCAAAGAGGTGTGCAGCGGACGAGGAAGATTTCACAAACAGCTCAGCTGAGCTTTTAAAGAAAGAGGTGAAAGATGAAGGTACAAGAGATAAAGGAAAGGAAGGATGTAACACGGCATCTCTCTTCCACTGGGCCTCATTAATTCAGCCTAATCAGATCTTATAATGCTGAGGACACTTGTGTGATATCCTGGGCAGGACATGACCGCTGTGTGCTTTGTGCACTCTTGGATGGATTTCTGTCATGGAATTGAGGGACAGAGGTGCGGCTTCATTCATACTCATGCATCTGGTGAAGTCGAATTCATCATCATCAATAGTTTTATCTTAACTTATCTTATCATTGTTGGATCTACATTAGGTTGATTATTCATTTGATTAATGACATACACTGACTGTATTATAACCAAAACACATTTGGACTGAAGCAAACATTGACATCCTGATCACATAATGTATAACAGCGATTTAAACATAACACATATCTTTTTAATATCAGCTCTGGCTTTTATTGTTTCAAACAGGCAAGTCCTGGTTAAATAAAGGTCAATATACAGTATTGTGTGAAGGCATTTACCTGAACAATGGGGCTAAAGATAAATAAGAAATTCATATTACCATTAACAACAAGAAATCTATGCTTTATCCAGCCTGTAGGAAATATGTGCAATTACCACAAGTGCTGTGACTTTTTGTTAATATTATATTGATCATAAGTCAGAGGGTATTTAATTTCACTGCACAGATTTGTAAATGCTGCAACGACAAACACAAGCTGTGGTCAGAGTAGTTTAAACACGCAGAACAGAGCAGTTCCTCTTTGCTGTTTTGCCTCATAGATAGCAGCAGACAGTTTGGATGCCCCCATGTGTGAACATGGCCTTCTCACTGTCTTGATAATCTGTCTGAAAACATTGTGTCCAATCGCGGCCCTGGAGGCTTTGCACACAGCTCCATCCGTTTGACTGGGACACAGAAACAAGAGGAGACAAGATGGACAGAGGGGGAGATGGGCGGAGAAGCAGTGTGAGGCAAGTCAGTCTGTTTGGAACTGACAGAGCCTTTATGTTTAACTAAATCCATTTTCAGATCACATCTCTTACTGCACACAGGACTGAGGTATAATTGATATAGACAATAATAAACACAGTAAAATGATATTATGTGTATATAATGTATTTATATATAAATTAGATTTGTTTAATTTTTTTGTCTTACGTATTTTACAGCTGTGATACTGAAGCAACCCAAGCCTCTAGACAAAGTGCTTCAGGAGGGGCATCAGGAGTACAGCGTTTTTGGCTTTTATAGTGGAATTTTGTAAAAAGTATAATAGTCACAGGTTCATTTTTTTCCCCATTATCCCCAAGACCCTAAATAACATTTCTATGCAGTCTAAAAAGGTGTTTATAGCATTTCATTGTGTTTTTTCAATACATTTTTGTGAAATTGATTTTCCGTTTTGTCTTCATGACTCCATATTTTTCATATAATTGATCAGCTACAAGTATACTGCTTGACTCTGCATCAAAAGATGACTGTTTTATGAGCAATTATACACAAAGAAAACCAGGCGAGGAAAGTAATGACCCTAGACCTTGGAGGGTTAATCAAATAACTTAACTGCTACAGCCTTATATAGTGCGGTCATTACTTAAAAACTATAAGTTCATAATAATTGTAAACTATGGGTGACATAAACTTCTATTTTCTCTAGGAGCAATATAGGTAAAATGTGTATTCTAAACAACTATTCAAGTAAAGAACAATTGTTTAGATTGTTCTTTACAATCTAAACAATCAGCATAATATAATTTATATTATGCTGATTGTGCGGCACTATCATTGTTATATATAGCAAATAGTGTTTAAGTGGGAGGTAGGCATCAGGCTGTATTGTAGCTGGTTTAATTATAAAGGCATTCAATAATGTTATGAAGTTGAAGCATATATAAAAGCCACTGGCAAAAAACTAGAATCACAGCTGAACCTAGGAAGACCGGGCTTGTACCTGCAGACAATGGATGTAAATCTATTTTAAAGGCACAACCACAATTAACTGGTACGTTTTTACTGAACCAGAACCAAATGTGTCCACTTAACCAGAGATCTATGAAGCTTTTTCCTCCAAGTGAACCGGATTTGGTCCATCCATCCATCCATTTTCTTCCCCTTAATCCATTTCTGGATCGGGGGGGGTGGCAGTCAGAGCTGCATGTGTACTGGACACATAGCATCAGCCCCTGGATTTTGTCCAGTTGAAGTGAATCAGAGAACCAGAAGTGTGAACTCACCCTGAATCTCGCCATATTAACTCAGTTCAAAACAATCAATGTTTTAAAGAGTATGAATGAATTCTTTTATCAGTCCCACATTGGGGAAATGTCAAAGCTAGGGCTGGCCTATATGGTTGCAAATGTTTATCCAAATACAATGGGAAAAATCTTCAAAACGCACAACTTTATTTAAAAAATACAATTCAATGTAGTTATGTAATAAAACTGACTTATTGCTCACAAAAGTCTTTCACTAGTTAAGTATGAGTATCAGTAGTTTTAACATGCATGTCTTTTTGACCTCTGTCACATCTTTAGATCAGCTTTTTCAGACGTTAAAGTGAAAACGACGGTCCACCCTCACTCAGCCAATCAGCTCTCAGTAAGTAAAAAGGTTTTTTCACAAGATGTTGTCTGATTTGTTCACAATGTCCTTTTTACAAGACTGTTGGGACGAACAAATACTTGCACAAACCTGGACAAACAAATAAGCACTGACACTTTGATACCAATAAAAGTTAGGTTCTTGAGCTTTAATCCATCATGAACCTGAGAGGTTCATAGAAGGATTGCGCACACTGGACTCACACGCACTGATTGTGTCTTGTGACTCGCATTTCTGTTAAGTGTGTGGTGAGGAGTTTTATCTTAAAACTACTTCAGCAGACTCTGAACAGACGCTGGAAAGCCGCACCGTGTCAACACGTTTTGCTAATGTTACGGCGTACACCGGTTGACGTGACACCTCTATCAGAAGGGAAGCTTGTTGCCGAGGATCTCTAACACAGCTGTGATCGCGGTCTCTGTTTCTGCACCAAAGGGAATCCAGTGCTCATTCAAACAAATGCTATTGCGGTATTTCAGTTTCATACCGCCCCTATAATATACTCTTATTACCGCAAACGGTATAACGGAACTGTCCTATGAAAGAGATACAGTACCACTACCATAGAGACAAAGTAGTATCTCTACAAAAATACTGCAGTATAGTCTTGCGATCATTTAAAACTTGGAAACAAATGAGTTTAGTTATGTATTATCTATCTTAACAGATATATGTTAGCTAGAAAGTAAAATAAACACACAAATAGGCATTCATAAAGTGACGTATCCAAATAGTGCATTTATACCAATGAATACAACAAACACTGTACTCCATACACCCAAACAGCCGAGCATCTTTGTTCTTCTCCTTTTCATCCCAGAATGGCTGGCCTTATTTGTGTGGAGTCGGTCCCCTGCTGAGCCCAACACAGTCTGAACCAAGTGGGGCCGGGGCACAAGGCTGGGGAAGTAGATGCCATGTGACAGATGAAAGATGATGTTGAAGCCAGTTTGGGGCGTCAGAGCAAAAGTGCGGGTTAATGAGCGAGAGACAGCGGCGCGGAAAGTGGGGGTAGCTTGTAGTGATTCTGCACCAGACCGCATCAATGAACACACAGGGGAATGACCCTTTAATAGTAAGCCAACATTTAGACTCAAAATCACAGCTTCACCAGGGACATGGCCATGATTGAAATTCTGTATGGTCGGCAAAAATCCTGCCCTTCACCCCACGCAATTTTAAAAATTCATTCGAACAAAAAAAATCGGTATCTTCCCTTTCCTGATGATTTGTAAGCATTTTGTTCTGCGTGGAAACCTACAAACCCATATTCCATCTCAAAGTTTGCAGGGTACAGAAATGGCTCAGCAAGATGACCTAATTATTAAAGAAAGAGAAAGAGTGCGCACATGCAGAGATGTTTAGCAGGCATGTAAGTGTTCAGACTAGACCCCATTAATTCAGCTCATTTAGCCCCAGTTCAGCCATTTAATATAAGCTTGCCCCAAAGCTCACTACACCGCATCAGCCCCCACTGTTCAGGAGCTCCCTTCCTCCATGACTCTTACTTTGACAATAGAATGCGCACAAATATTCAGTTTAACTCATTCTCTTTGAGTTTAGAAATTAATGCTGCAGTTCATTGTTTAATTATGGAATCATTTTGACTAGTTTATTGAATTTCTTCCTTTGATTTGACGTTTTAATGCTTAGTGCTTGTTTACTGTGATGCCTATTTGTGTTTTTAACTGGGCAGTCACAAATATGTATAGGGGGGTAGAAATTGCAACATTTAAGGTAGTTTGTAGAAATCATCTCCTGTGTTTTTTATGTTGATATTTAATTTGTATTGACCGTATGTGGGTCTAATACTGAGCATGCAGACACGTTCATTTCCTGTGGGAAGTTCAATGATCTATCTATATCATTAATATAGTTTTTTTTTTTTTTTTACATAAGCTTCAAATCAACTCCCGGAAATGTTTCAAGTGGGAAATTATGTCAAATGGCGTTTAGTTGGAGAATGTGTATTCTGTATTTTGTAAGCAGCAAATGATTAAATCTATTGTGAGAATTATAGTGTATCTTGAAATCACCCCACTTTGGAAACTATTGTTTTAAGGTATACATTTAAGGTAGGGGTGGGAACCTAAGGGTACCTCACGATACGATACGATACACGATACAAACCTCACAATAACGATATTATCACAATAACGATTTTATCACGATATGACGTTTATCGATATATTGGTCAGAAATATACAATATGCCAATTTATGGCATAAATAAAAGAAAAACTACACTTTATTTCATGATAAATGGAATGGAGATGCGTAATGTAGCCAAATATTAAAGCTGCACTAACTGACTTTATTTTTGTATTCATTACGAAAATGCTATCCATGTCTGTGTAGGGCATTGGGATATACGTCCTTTTGACGAAAAAGTAGCGCAGATTTGTGCTGGTGTGACATTATATTTTAGATCGAGTTTTGATGAAACAAGGAAGAGAATGTGTTTCGGGTCGCAGATTGTGACCAATCACCGCGGACCACTGGCCCCCACTTTTGTGAGAAATCTACAGGTCTCCGTTAGCATAGACGGCTGAGTTAGCACAACAAGACGAGGAGCTAACCTGAAGCTTCGTCTCTTCGTCACCGGTTACTGCTTACACAGCGAGACAGCCATCCAAAAGAAAGTCTCGTTCCTCCGCGCTTCCCGGTTCTATCGTTCTATGGTCACGCCATCCACGTGAAAATCCATGTCCATGTATTATCCATATTGGGAGGCGCTTACTTCGTCCCAACAGTGGGTGTGTGTGTGGGGCGATAGCTTCGTGGGTGCGGGGAGGGGAGCAGAAAGAGCGAGGCCAGCGAGTCCGTGGCTTCAAAATCCCAAAGTCAGTTAGTGCAGCTTTAAGTATTGATACCAATTTTTTTTTTATTGTTAAAAAAAAAAAAAAAAAAAAAAATCTATATATATATATATTTATTTATTTTCAAAATCGATATCGATACTTGGAAAATGCATATCGATAATCGAATCGCGGGAGAAAGTATCGCGATATATCAAAAAATCAATATATCGTCACACCCCTAATTTAAGGTATACATTTTTATTATGTGTATGTGTGTTTATGTGTTACATGTTTGTGTTTCTTACTGTGATGCCATTATTATGTGTAATGTCACTTTGAACCATGCATTTATCATGTATGAACCGATTTTTCCATTAGCAACTAATTGTCTTAATATATGTTTTTATTTTCACAGTTAATGCCATGTGTATGCTCATAAAC
The DNA here is from genome assembly GCA_964034765.1 of Knipowitschia caucasica. Taxonomy (NCBI): domain Eukaryota; kingdom Metazoa; phylum Chordata; class Actinopteri; order Gobiiformes; family Gobiidae; genus Knipowitschia; species Knipowitschia caucasica. The sequence continues at coordinate 28,804,620 of OZ035824.1, read as the reverse complement.
CAGAAACATGTGCTAAATGTAAATAAACATGCATTGGCACCTCTAAAACCAATAAAGACGCCTCATTTGAATTCAGCCGACAAACTGAACGACATCATGGAGACGCAGCTTTGGTGGTAGCGATTTGAGGCTTCCATCTACAGTGGGGCAGACGCAAATTAGGATTAGACAAGTGTTCTCCCCTCCTCTTCCCCTTTTTCATAAAAAAAAAAAAAACACCTCGGAGGTGCTTTAAAGAGGCTGCTGGAAATAAGCCGATTTCCCAGCTCACAAGGGCTCACACACTGCACATTAACAGAACCCTGAGTCGCTTTAACGTGCACAAATTACTCTCACTGTCAGTCACGGTATAATAAGCAGGGCAGAAGTTAAAAATAAAGAAAGACGACAGTGGGTTGAGTTAAATAGATTGATACAGAACAACTGGCGCCGATTCAATTAAATGTAACGAAAATGAGAGCATTCAAATCTTATCTGGGGCCAATTTGGACAGTGCTGGTTTAAAGCTGGGGTTAGGCCGTTTATATGGGGAAGGGTGATAGTAGAAAAGCGCTATGGTGCTATGAAACCAAGATGAAGATAAACTAATAACTTAGATAAGGGTCGCACGATGGTAAAACCTACTCCACATGAGAATGTTGCTGTGATCTGCCAATCCACAAATGGATGAGAAAGAGAGAGAGAGCGAGAAATATAAAACACGGGCGATTGGCTAATGTCTTCTGTGAGCTAAAGTGGAGGCAGTAATGAAATTTCTTGTCACAAAAGCTTATTGCACAAAGGAAGGACACAAAAAAGAGTCAGGGGAAATGGAGACAGCAGAGGGGAATCAGGAAAGTTATTCAAATGTGTGGGAGAAGAGGGCACTACAGACCACAAGGCACAAGAGCTACAGGAGCAGACTACGAAATCAGCACCATGGACAGCTCCAGGAATACAGTATGTCTGTATCCCATATGTGCGCAATATAAAGTAGAATGCAAGCGTTTTGAGACAGTTTTCAGAGCTTTATGGAGATGTAAAAGGAACCCAGTGATGAAAATACCACATCAAAAATGACATTTTGCAGGATTTATTTTTCTTTTTTTCCGTTTTTGTCACCAGAATACCAAAGTGTTATTTTGACAGTGAAAACAACACGCCTATTGCAAACTGGAGCACACTGCTGACTCCTTTATCAACAATAAGCCATAATTCCAACTTTGTATTTATCAGGCAGCACTTCCTGTTTAACACTGCCAGTAGAAAAAAATGCCAAAAAAAGATAAGGCTATCAGCAAAAAGCGGGCGATAGAGACTTACCATCTCAGCTTAGCAAAATACCAAAGGAGCGCCGCAGATGATAATACCAACCCTCAGTGGGGTCTTTAGTAATCAAACATAATTATCCTTGTCACCATGTTCGCAAACACTCTGATAATCACGCTCCTATCCACGCACATACATTTACCCACATTCTAATCCAAGCAGCCTACACACGGATTTTAGGATTTTAATATTGATTCAGTTGCGTTCGGTTATTAAAATTCTGGCCTCTGGGAGCACTATTCATTTTTGAAGGCCAGGGCTACTGCTTCACATTTATTTTGTGTAGCCTTTTGCCACTTCGCTAAATCGCTTCTCTGTTACTTTCTTTCAACAAGCTTCCCAACCTTGAGTACAACCCTGGTAGTTTTTTGTCTTCCTGTCCTCGGTGATGGTTCTTTTCTGATTGCTCATTTGTCTCCTATCCACCCCCTGCCGGAGTCCCAGCCCCATTTCTTCTGACGCACCCCTCCTCCTCTTTCTCTGTACAACCAAGTCTGTTTAGAGCTCCACTGCTGACAGTACCTTCTCAAATGTCATCAGTGTCAACTCTGAATCTCAATCTTCTCAGACAGAAGAGGGGGGAGGGCTCTTTGACAATGGGGGTTGCTTTGCAAGAAGGGGATGCAGCAGAGCTATCCCGGCGAATTAGATTACATTTTCACTGTGTCATTTCATTTCCCATTCCCCCTCTTCCTACTATCTCTAAAAATCCTATTGTAGACATTAACTAAAAAGCGCCTCCTCTGCTTCTTGCCTGGAGCGACGCTTGTGTCCGGGTGACATTTTGACAGAGTGGGCCCCGGGCTTGTTGTGCTAAGTTTTGCCGTGGCGCTGACTACACAGATGGGATCTATAATTGTGTGGAGCTAGCCAGTTAGCTTCCATTGGAGACAGTCAGGAAGCAGGAGAGACACTTCTTAAGACGAGTGTCTGCTCAAAGGACCATTGTCTGGTATTATAGCTGGAGGTGACGGGGCCATTAAAATGCATAGTCTGAGCAGCATGGCGCATGTGTGTGTGTATGTCTTATGGCTATAATCCCATCACAAACCTGCGTGCGGCCTCCCTTCCTCCTCCTATTTCCCTGTGTCTCTGCAGAATAAATCTTTAATGGCGGTTTTTATTGTCGCTGATCAGCATTCAGCCCTGGCCGTGTTTACGCAGTCTTCGCGCAAGCACACACCTCACCTGTCCCTCCTTCTGACTTGATTGTACCAATTTCACTGCTGCAATGCCCCATTTTATCATATGCACAAATCACCATAAAACTCCATACTCTCACTTTGCAGCGCCGTGCAGTGGACCTAAAACACGGCTATTCTCTGCTTTTTGTGGCTTGATATTTTATCGCATTGAGATTTGGTGTTCGGGAGCAGAAAGGTGCTGTGCTGCAAATGTAAATCTTGATTGGGGTCTTTCCTTCGTCGGCCGCGGGAAGTTTGTGAAATCGACATTGCGCAGACAATGACAGGTGAGAGAGGAGCAATGATTGATGCGTGCCCGGTGTCTCCGTTTCAGGGTGTATGTGTAAAACAGCCTTGTTCAGAGGGACAGTAGGAGAATCTGCCATACTGCGGTAAAGCAAACACAAACACTAAAGTAAAATGACCATCCTGGTTGCAGAAGTACACCAAAAAACCTTTCTCTGAGGTTATCCGCTACAAATCTAATAACGTATTAGATCGTATTAGAGTTGTGAAGCCAAATTGATTCCCCTTCCTTAGTGTCTGGGAAAAGAGTACTATTGAGTCTGAACAACAAATTTGAAAAAAAAAAACATGTGCAAAAGGTTTGGTAAGATCCATTATTCATCCCACTGTAGGAAATGTCAGTGTTGCGTCACAGGTTACAGAACAGAAGGAAGGGGAGCACACAAACACAAAACAAGAACAGTTCATATTAAAAATAGCAAAACTCTATATTTAAAGGATAAAATATCCTTAGCTTAATAAAAAACAAAGAATAAACAAATTAAGTATAAACCTAAATAATCTAATGCAGGAATATTCAACGTTGTCTTCAAGAAGCCGAGTGTCTATAAGTTAGTTAACTGAGTATATAATCTGTATGTATATAATAATATATAATCCATATGCAGTAAAAGTATAAGCCGTAAGCAGCATTATTATAAGCATCTCTATATGACAAGCAATAAAACTATTTGTTGAAAGTATCGAAACTATCTTTTGATTGGTTAGGATTTGGTTATTATTATCCAAATTTAGTAGATAATAACTAAAATAAAATAATTGTATAACATGAAGCCATTCTGTACGGTCTGCATGCACACCTATGTTAAGGTTGTTATCATTTGTGTTATTATTCCCAATGATCAAGTCAGGGTGTGGTTAGTATTTGGATGAGAGATTACCAGGAAGTCCTGGTGCCACAGTCGGATGTGGGGCAATAGTATTTAACTGTATCAATATATCAAATACATCAAGCTGTAAAGCGCTTTGTGTGACTATACAGTAAATAAAGATGACTTACATGTTTATTATGAATTTGTGTCTGTGTCTGAGTGAGTGAGTGAGTGAGTGAGAGTGTTGCTTGAGTAATTTTCTCACTAGTATTTTCCCAAGTCTGGTATGATTTAAAATTGCACTGTAAAGCCCTTTGAGGGATGTGAAAGGCAATCTATAAATCCCAGGTGTCATTATTATCATTAGCCAAGAGCATGTAGGTTTTGGTAAAGCACTGAGGCATTGAAGGAAGGGTCAAATGCAGAGAGCATATGTTTTAAATGTTATGACAGATTATTTTGTTATTAACATTGAAATAAGAGAAGACCAAAAATATGTTACCTTTGGGGCTTACAAAATGAACAGTGCTATTCACTCTATGTTATCCCTGGTGCAGTGAGTCCAGGTGTTTGTGAATGAGTTACATATACACAGCTGCAGTAAAAATGGACAAAGAGGAGAAGGAGAGACCTTGCTGCAGGGAACAGCGTTCCACAAAAGCTTTCTGTGGGTCTCTGTCTAGCACATCAACACAGGGACCCTTCTAGGGCTCAACACTTTCTCTCACAAATGTGTGTGTGCCCATGCACACACATGCTACACGCACATACAAACCACACACACATATTGTTACGTAAAGGCACACCGTCTCTCAGTCCTATTCTACAGAGAGAGAACGCCCAGGGCAGTAACAGACAGCAATACAAATTAATACTGTTTACACACTTACAAGATTGTCATAATAAGGTAAGTCTCCAGAACAAAGACTTCTTGGACTTAATGATTGGATGAATGTATTTAAGAAACCAATTATAGAAACCATACAGTAAATACAAAAGGCTTATGGTAGAAGAATGTTAGCAGAAGTAATTACAAGGGTCCATGACGTTGATGGCTTCAGGATTAAAACTAATATGTGATCTTGTACATGGCACATGGCCGGGGGCCTCTGCTGTTAGTAAAGCTCTGGGCTTATTATTGACCTTTTAAAAGTCCTAAAATAAGATAACTTTCTCAATACCACCCTCTATGGAGATCACTCTGACAATAAATGTTGTGAGCCACATCATGGCCTACATTTATTTACTGATGGAGGGAGAAAAGCGCACGCTTTTTTGCTGAAAACGAAGGAGCCAAGACCATAAAGCTGGCTCACTTGGAACAACTCTACAACTGGTGAATCTAGGACAGATGCTGTACCAGGAACGGAGGAGGCATGGAAAGAGCCAAAGAGACTGTGAAAGGATAAAAAGCAGAAGCATAGCAAATGATCAGAGAGAATGAGGTTGAGAGGAGATGGTGGTGGAGAAGACAGTACTTTCATTAACAAGATTGATTAGATGAACGGAGAAGCTAACAGCCTCTCTGCTCTTTAGCTAAATGCCATCTCTGGGCCTATCAGCACCCACTCCGACAACAACATAAATTAAGGACAAAGGCAAGAGGACCAAGGCAACAGCCATTATAATTATTGAGTCACTTCGATGGCAGAGTCTTAGGATGCCCGTACAAGTACTGCGGCATAGTTCCCACCCACTCAGTCATAGTTCAACCAATGTGTCGGAAAAAACCTGTGATGTTTGAATTACTTTACTTATACCAACTCTGTCCAACCATGGATTTTTAAAGCCCAAATTAGGGAGCGGGACACAAATGGTTGCTGAGTTAGAGGGTTTACAATGTAAGTCAATAGCAGCCAGAGAACGTTGGAACAATACTTCCAAACTTCCATCCATGAGCACTTCCCTATTGGTCTTCATTGGGCTAGGGGGTTAGCATTGTCCATACAGTCTATGGAATAAACAAATAGAAACAGAATGTTAATAGGCTTTATTTATGTATACATTTTAAGGCATCTATATCTAGTCTTTTTCCATTGAATTTTGTATTTTTTACATTTTTATTTTAAAGAATTAAAGATAGTTGTTATTGACACTACACATGTACTGATCATTAAGTATTTTCCCTTTTTTCCCTTCTCAGAATAAACTATGAAAAGTTTAAGATGTTATGGTTTTTGATTGGTTAAAAAGGCCTTTGAATAAGTGAAACCTGGCCCCAATTCCCCCTGAATTATAATAAAAATGCAGAGAAAGCGCACACAGCCGCTAATGACATTCACCCATCCGGAGGGCTTCTTCCTAAAATGTTGCCTTTTACATGGAAACTTAACAAGTGTGAAATTAGAAAGGTTACGAAATCATCCACACAGGCGTTTGCGCTAACAAAATGTGTCCCGGCTCCGGTGTGGGGAGGAGGGAGCGGGGTCCTAATTGAAAAAGACTCAGTGGTGCGTTCCTTCCAGGAGTTTTGAGTGGAGACAGCACAATAAGGTAATTAAAAAGTGTGGTGCGATATGCCGGCTTTTATCTGCACAGTTGTTGCACGCTGACTGATAGACATTTTACATAAACAAATCATATTTCAAGGCTTATTAACTAGATTCCAGCATGTGTTCTTGTTTGGGCTCAGTCTGAGAGTGAATAACGAAGAAATAAAATGTCACTGAACTGCTGTGACTGTTTGGTGGCCTCTGCATAAGTATTATTTAATAACACTCACTCACTTCAGCGTCTCCATTCATTCCAAAAGATTAAAAGGCGTTCTTTGTCCGTCATGTGTCTACTTATCCCTTATCTTTTGGCATGCTGTCTGACAAAACTGTACACCGGCTTCCTGCAGGGCTTTTTCACACACTTTGACAGGACAGGAAGAAATGCATTTTCACAGCTGGCAGCTCTAAAATAAAATCAGTAGTATACAACACTATGGGATGTGTAATTAGAACTGGCTAATACTGTATGCTTTCTGGCTCCTGCAGTGTTTCCCTACTTCTTTGGTGTCCACAGTGAAAGGCAAACAAACAGTAATAGTATACAGGACTATGTGTCACTATGTGGGGGCTTAAGTGCTCCCAAATTTAATTATATAGCACTTTTGTTTGTCTCGTATCGGCTAACAATAAGGCAATGATAAACTTAGACGTGTCAACCAATGGCAGATATGCTGGGACAGTCACAGTAGCAGACAGATGCCTTAAAATGAATTAACTCTTAAGATGACATTAAAAGCAGATCAGATTGTCACCCACAGAAATCACAAAGAAAATCTATATTTCCAATTCAAAGACAGACATTTTGATACCCTTTCCAATTTTTAATTCTCAAGTGCTATTGACCAGTTGATAGAATGTACATTAGAAGTAGACTGACAGAGAGTGTAGACATAGTGTTTGCCTTTATGCGGAAGAAGACAATATCACACTATAAACACCAGGATCACAGATAGTTCTAAACCATGGATTATTAAAGTCCAAAATGATGAGTGTGACAGAAAAGGATTACTGAACTAGGAGTTTCCTTTACAATCAAGCCAATAAGAGCCAGAGAGAGTTGGAGCAAAACCTGTCCATGAGCACTTCCCTATTGGTCTCACACAAACTGCAGCTGCGCATTCATCTCATTCATGCAAGTCATAATACATTTAACATTGTATGACTCTTGCCCTCTATTCTACACTAAGTATAAAATTATACCACCAATGGTCATGATATTCTGCATTCACAACACATAAGCCATGCGATGTCTCCAAAGCCAGTAATTACCTGGATTTTTCTAGCCAATATTTACATGTGTTTGGCTTCTTTTTTGCTGGACATAGTTAATTATGAACCAGGTGTGGCTCAGAGGGCATCTGATGCGCCAGAAGGAAGACACTGTCGAGACCAGCACTCACCTTTCCTCTCTCTCACAGTCTTCTTCACTTGGGGGAAAGCACAGTTTGCTCTATTAAATCTGTAATTAGATGCAAATGAAATGCAAATCCCTCCCAGAAGAGCGGACTGCTAGAGGGAGGGTATCTGATGTCAGCGCCGGAGAACACCATACCCCGGCCGCAGAACACGACCGTCAAGAAGAAACTGTGCCATTTCAGAGAGAGAGAGAGAGAGAGAGAGAGAGAGAGAGAGAGAGAGAGAGAGAGAGAGAGAGAGAGAGAGAGAGAGAGAGAGAGAGAGAGAGGTCTGGTCATTGATTGCGGCTGTAGAAAAATGTTTTTGATTTATCTTGGACATAGGGAGGGAATGGGAGCACAGTGGAAAAAACTATGGGTTGGAAAAATAATATCCTCAATCTGCCCCAAGTACAGCTGCAGAGAGGAGGTAGAGAGGAAAGAGGTGAGGAGCAAATGTAAGGAAAAAGATGGAAAAAGGCACAGGGAGAGGGGGGGGTTGCTGGAGTGTGATGCAGCCATGCCTGTTGACAAGAGAAAAATACACCTTTCACAGAGAAATAAAGCCTCACATCCCTCACTGCAGCATGCGCCCTGACAGAGACTCATCGGAGACTGCCCTCCACTGCAGCGGAAACTCTACACTTCAGGAGATTCAAATACGGCACGGTGACATATTAGCAAATATAAAAAACCAATGGAGAATCTAACGGGGAAACAGCCAGACTGGGAGGGAAATGTGATGCAAGCCCAAGTGAAAGTCAAGTGTAGATTGTAACAGTGGCCAACTATTGTGTGGCTTTCTCATCATTTTCCATCTTGCAGAATTGTTTTTTTTTTAAACCCCTAATTTGACACATAGTCACACAATTACTCCATTTTACATATTCATCAGGTTTTATGATGAAATCGGGCTCTAAAAGCAAAATATTTGGTTCCATTTCTTTTGGTCCACATCAGTTCGCACTTGTGTCCCATAACTGAATATAAAACCAGAACATCTGTGAGGGTCTGAACAATATACCCGGGTATCAAAGATAGCGGCTCATAAAAGGCCATGGTCTGTGCTCACCTTTTCGAAGTTTGCTTCCAAAAAATGTGCAGAAGACCAGAGTAATCCGTGAGCAGGAATGATTAGAGAGGGCTAGAATGTGACAAGTGGATTTATAGAAAACAATGAATTTCAAGAGAAAAAAATTATTAAAAAGTTAAAAATCCCCACAAACACAGATCTTTGTAAAATCTGTAGGTTCACTGTCAGCTGAGAAAAAAAAAAACATTTGGGAACATGTTTTGTGTAGCCCATGAGAATTTAGAGTGCAGGACAGCGTGTGGAGTTTAAGTACTGTATACTAGAAGGGGTCTATGGTACAGGCCACTAGTTGAGTGGCTCTTCTTTAGAACGATGCCATACAGAACAGATACGCTTAAAGGTGTATTTTAAATCTCGTGTCATGATAGGAGACAAAAACACTTGAAATACTTCCATTCAGAATTTCTCCAGTATTTTTTAATCTGAATGTTTTTTCTAGATACCCTAAATGTGTTATAAATACACACCTGTGTTTCAGTGCTGGCCTAGTTTCCAAATGATTTACTATTATGTATCTAATGTGCTGCATTTCTAATGGCCTGCTGCGCTCAGACAAATGTTGATGTGCTCTGTATGTATGGCCCGTCGCCCGCTGTGCACTGAGCCGCGGCTGAGGTTAAGTGACTTTCTCAAGGGTACAGCTCCAGGTTTGGGGGTGCAGACACAGGGACCACTCGCTCTCCTGCCTTCTGAACCAAACTCTCAGAGAGACCACTGGTCTAATCTAACACTTTCCACTTTGCATTTGTGATCTCCTGAACATTAGTTGTATTTTAAAGTAACGGTACTCTTACTTTAGTGGAGTTTATTCCTGTGCCTCGGCTTGCTCATAGTAACAGCAAAACTCAACTTTTAAAATTTAATATAAATTATAAATGCTATAAATTCAACAACTTAAACTTAAAACAAAATACCATAGAATATAAGTTGAAAAATACGATTGCTCCAAATGCCATCTAAAACACTGACGAATGAGTCTGTAAAGTGGCACTAAAAAGAAAATCCATGTTTCAACATGGAAAAAGAATCACAAACAAAAGTAAACACTTTGGAGTAGTCAGCATGGAACATGATATTGCAAAAGGCCAATGTAAATGTTGAGTGTGTATTGTCTCATAATATTGCAACTAAACTTCCACCAAAACAGGTTAACTTAAGAGGGAAAAAGTAAAAGTCACTGTGTTTGCATGAACAAATAATGCAACATTTTTAATGTTTTTAGCAGAAGTTTCATGTGAAATAGACAAAAGGTGGACAACTAAAATCAATAACAGATATAAATAAAATACAAAGGGGGAGGACAGGTCTCTGTATAGAACGTAGGTATTCAAGAGTTGTAGCAATGATGTTACTTTGACGCCGAGAGGGTTAACATTATAGAGTTTATATTAAAGGTGGAATTCATATTACAAGGTTGTCTATTGGTGCTTCCAGACCTCAAGCTCTTCATCTTAGTTTTAATTAAAAGTATTACTAAGCTCGAAGAGGGAGGTCTGCAGGGTCCACTTTGTCACTTGGCCGATCACAGACCTCTCTCCCTCTCTCCACTCGGGCCATCAGTCCCCTCTCTGCTTGAGTGAGCCTCTCTCAGACACCTGCTCTTCATTAACCACTACAGCGAAAGGTGACCACTTCAATCAGCATAGTGAGACAGGAAATGAGCCGGACGGGCGAGGGAAGAGGGGTGCACCATGATCGTCCCGGAAAGAGAAGCTAATGTTTGGCGACGTGCCCAGACGCGGTGTTGTGTCCCTCACCTTGGCTTAAGTGAAAATCCTCCCAGGAGCATGTGTTTCCCTGCCCTGTCCACCTGACATCTCTTAACAGTAATAATGCAATCTCCCTTATTAATATGGTATGGATCAGGGACTTCTTATTGATCCACCAACTCAGCCTCTGGCACAATCCTTGGACTGCTGTGCCTTAGCGCACCTTCTTATGACTGAATATCCCATTTCAGCAGATGAACTTGTGTTCTAAAGCATACACACACTATATTGTATGCGCCATTTGCACCACTTTAGAATATTTACTTTTCTCCATAACAGGAATTATTTTACTACAATTTTATTTGTACATTGAACCTATAGACTTAACTTTTCTTTCCTATGAGTAAAACAGGCATTGCGTTCTACACCTCGCTATAGTATGCAGCCATGAAAGTTCACAGGATACAGGAAACTGCAGCACCATTTAGACAGTAGAGTAGGAAATATAAACCAGTCACCACGGATCCAAGCATTATACTGTTCAAGTACACAACAATCAGCTTGTTACATCAGTCAAAGAAACTTTTCATCTATCACCTCCAACTGTACCAAATGTATATTTTAGTGAAAACAAAATCTGAAAACATGCAAAGACATAGCATGGGTCTGTAAAGGTATAGACTGTAAAGTAGTGATGTGGTTATGGAGCCTTAAGAAGCATTGAGGCTTATTCTTGCAATTATATCGCAAATGTTTAAAAACATCAAAACCGTATACGACGGAAAGTGCTCTGAAAAACCTTAGATACATTTATCAGAAAGTATAGTTAGTGGAAAATACTGAGGAAATGTCTTGATATTTTGTAAGGATTTTGGACCATTCCTGATCCGGATTTTGGTTGCAAACAATACATGAGCCTTTCAAAGTCATACAATACAGTTGTATTTTGATAAATTCATGCATGTTCAAGTTATTTTTCTGAAGTTTGAAAGTTATCTGAAAAGACCTATCCTTAAACTCTATGTTGATTACATCATTTGTATTTTACATGATTTACAGATTATCTTGGAAATCATGGCATTGGGATAGTGCCGGACCCTTTTTCACCCTATGTGGATCATGCTGCATTCTGTTGTGAAAAAAAGCTCGGTGTAATCCCTCAGTTGTCCTGGATCAATTGCAGAACAAGTTACAAGAACAGTCACAGATCTGGAATTCATACCACTTGTCCGGATGACTATTGTTGAAACACGGCAAAAAGACATAAAGCCTTCTTCAATCCATTCCAACAGTATTTCCTGAGCTGTAAATATCCCCTTTCCTCAGGAGAAAGTGCATTGACAGGACCAAACAGCCCCACGCTCCATCACAGTAATTGATGTCCAGGCGCTGCATATCACTTACAGTCTCCTGGATCGGCTAAACATAAAAACAGTGACTGTGCACTTTGGGGATGTGCACTTGCATTATTTCTAAACTTATCTTTTGCCCAAACTTTTTTGTCTACGACACTGCTGTTTACCTACAGACTCAAACAATAACAGTAAGTCAACCGAGGACTCCAAGCCACCGTTTTACAGCCACTGAACAAATCTACAACACAAGACTGATTAAAGCAATTAAGTAATTAAGTTTAAAGTGAAAGGGGACTCAAGTTTGCAGCACAACAATACACAAGCGTCCAAATAAACTCTGATTCTTTTGCGTTAGATTTTATTATTTTTTTGTAAAATAAGATTCCTGGGAGTTCCCCTTTACAAAACACCAACCAACGCTACAATATAAATGTGTATAACTTGTATGACTATGAACTTTTGTAAATAAAGAATTGAAAGAATTGAATATTGTGTGCTGGGGTTTAAGGCTCAGTTGCCCATAAATGCATAGTGGTGTCAATAAATGCAGTTGTTTCCATTAAAGACAGGGTACCTAACCCTCAAACCTCTAAGACAGAAAAGTGAAAAAGAGAGAAAAGTGAATAAGAGAGAACCACCCTCAGCCAATCAGCTCTCAGTCCAAAGCGTGAATTCGTGACTTGCAGGACTCTTAAAAGGTATATGGGAGGATTTTCGTCTTCCGGCTACATCATCTAGACCAGGGATGTCAAAGTCAAATACATCAGAGGGACAAAAATGAAGGAGATAGCTGCAAGCTGAGGGCCGGGCTGGTTCAATGTTTATTAAAACTTATAATGATTGCATATAACCTATTCAAACAAGACCTAACACAGTGTATCATCATATGTATCATAGAGAAAACATGTCCAGAACATTAAATGAATAATCCATTATTTTCCCATTGCTCTGTGCAAATTAAAAAAAAAAAGTTCTAGTACTAATTCAATAACATCCTGGGGGCCAAGATAATTCACTCGCGAGCCCGATCTGTCCCCCCGGCCTTGACTTTGACACCCATGATCTAGACTATTGGTCCTTCTAATTGTCAATCATTCTCGTGACACGTTTTGATAGGCATTCCCTCTGAGGTGGGCGGTTCTTTCCTAAAATTTGGGAAAATCTTTAAATCCTTAAATAACTTTAATGGTATGGGCTCTTAATAGTATGCAAGTGAGACATTTTCTAATAAGATGAAGACAGCATGTTGTGGTCTGATCTTTCTGTTGGGTCAAACAAAATGTTTCCGCGGGGGAAACGTTCCCAGCTTTAGTAATTTCACCAACAATTGATTTTGAGTTTGTATGTTGGGAGGTTTGCAGATTTTTGACAAGAACGTAGATACCAAAATCCACTTTTTGACTCTCATAATTTCTTGTGTAAACAAAATATTGTCTATCCAGTTGTAGCAGTTTGTTCTGCAATTACAAAATATGTTCAAGAGGGAAAACAGAATTCAGGTGCCACAAATAAAAATGACCATACCAAGAAAACACAATAACAACCTAACCCAGATTCAGATGTCTTCAACAGAGAGTACTTATGAATAAACTATATTTACATGAATATTCTGACCTACATGATTAATTTCAAGTTCCATTCAAAACAGAAAACTATATATGAAAGCAAACACTCTTGTTCCATGCAGCCACGATAGTGTCTAAGGTGAAGGTAAAGGTGCACTTTATTAATCCGCTGTGTTTGACCCATTCTGATGCCACTAAGGCTTACGTCAGGAGCAGTGGTTGGCGTAGTACAGCGTCTGGAAACCCATCTCCACTACTTGGCTTGATCAAGACCGAAGTTGGAGGTTTTACCGAGTGTGCATGTTTTTAGTAGTAGGGGAAACCGAAGGACCTGGAGGAAACCTACGCAGGCACAGGGAGAACATGCTAACTTTACTCAAAAAGACCCTGCTCCAACCGGGATTTGGACCCAGAACCTTCTTGCTGAGAAGTGGGCGTGCTTACCACTCCGCCCCGTCCATGGGCTTAACCAATTTATTAGTTGAAGTCTAATAGCTGTTGTTGTCCTGAGAGATTTCATTGTAACAAATATCTTTTGCATCCTTCATTACTTAGAATACACTTAATATAGAGTGAAATCAGGTCACACAAAATATAATCATTTAAACAGATTCTATCAGAACCACAAAACGGAAGGACTCAAAATGCAACGACTCCAGAAGACTTTTAATACAAAATAAGGCTTGAAGGCTTACACACAGGGTACAAGACAATCTGGCACAGAAACAAAGAAACAGGGGGTTTAAGTACACTGGAGGGAGTAGGGACCCAGGTGCAACACATTAGGGCGGGGCTGGTAATCACAGGAGTGAAGGCAGACAAGGACCAGGAAGTGAAGAGTACTGCAACGAGACACACAAGGTAAGTACAAAATAAAACAGGAAGTACGGTCTCAGGGCTGGGGTGTGACAGTACCCCCTCCTCTAGGGCCAGCACCGGACGGCCCAGGAACATCAGGATGAAGCCGGTGGAAGTCCTGAATCAGTTGTGGGTCCAAGATATGGCTGGCGGACACCCAGGACCGCTCTTCGGGACCGTACCCCTCCCAATCAACAAGATACTGCAGACCCCGGCCACGGCGTCTGACCGCTAGCAGTCTTCTCACTGTGTACACCAGAACACCATCAACAACACGGGGAAGAGGCGGCGACGGGGTTCGCGGAACAAGTGGGCTCTCCTTCACGGGTTTAATCCTGCTCACATGGAACGTGGGGTGCACTCTCATGGTCCTTGGCAGTTTCAGCTTCACGGCTACAGGATTGATGATTTTGGAGACTGAAAATGGCCCAACAAACCGAGGGGTCAACTTACGGCTTTCGACGTGAAGTGGGAGGTCCCGGGTCGACAACCACACCCTTTGACCCACGTGATACTGTGGGGCTGGACTCCGACGATTGTCAGATGATTTCTTATACACCCCCGACTGACGCAGAAGTGTCTGTCGGGCTCGGCTCCAGATCCGACGGCAACGGTGAACAAAAGCCTGGGCTGCGGGCACACCCACTTCTTTCTCCAGGGCTGAGAAAAGTGGGGGCTGATACCCATAAGCACACTGAAAGGGAGTAAGACCATGAGAAGCACAGGGGAGTGAATTGTGAGCGTATTCCACCCATAACAGGTGTTTACTCCAAGACGTAGGGTTCGTCGAGACCATACATCGCAACCCTTTCTCCAGTTCCTGATTCAACCGTTCCGTCTGGCCATTGGACTGGGGATGGTACCCCGAAGAGAGACTGACTGAAGTCCCCAAGAGATTGCAGAAGGCTTTCCAAAAGCGGGAGGTGAACTGGGGTCCCCTATCAGAGACAACATCTCTCGGAAGTCCATGTAACCTGAACACATGCACAAGAACAATCTCCGCCGTTTCCTTAGCGGTGGGCAGTTTAGGCAGAGGAATGAAATGGGCCATTTTAGAGAATCTGTCCACAACAGTGAGGATAGCAGTGTTACCTTCAGACAGAGGGAGGCCTGTTACAAAGTCCATGGATATGTCAGACCAGGGGCGTGCTGGAACTGGAAGAGGGTGGAGATGACCAGCTGGGGGTTGGTTGGTCGACTTGTTCTTCTTCTCCACAAAGAAGAATCCAGCTCCAGCGGGTGAGGAAGACGGGCGAATAATCCCAGCAGACAGGGAGGCTTCAATGTATTCTTTCATTGCTTGTGTCTCCGGTTTAGACAGGGAGTAAGTCGATGGCACAGTCATAGGCCCTATGAGGCGGTAACGAGGTGGCCATGGCCTTGTTAAAGACTTCCTTAAGGTCATGGTAACATGAGGGAATGCAAGACAGATCTGGATAGTCATTTTCAGATATTTTAACAAGACTAGGTCTTTTCTCAGGAAAGCAGTTGACACAGTCGTCTCCCCAGGCCTTAATGAGACCAGCGACCCAGTCTATGTGGGGATAAAACAGGAAGTACGGTCTCAGGGCTGGGGTGTGACAGATTCTTCCAGGGAGTCGAAGGCAAGTGGGAATCAGCTTGTTCATCTGTAGTGGAGTGGCCATTAGATTCCCCCGCTTTCTTGACCAATCTGCAGCGCTGCATTGTGATTGGCTGTGACCTTGGCCTATCACAGGGAGCTCTTATAAAGGCTCGTAATCAGACCTGGAGGATAAGGATAATATGGCCTTACTTAGACCTTATCTGCCAGTATCTCTGTGTGTGCGCATGTCTCCACCTTGTTCCCAAATGCTCCGAGGACAAACAATGTCACTAAATCTTAAATCTGTGCTTTTTCAACCTGACCTTTTCATCAGGACTCTGGTCCCTGATCTCATGCAGCCAAAACCCATTCAAATTAGCCTGCGATTTCCAAGGTTTATATGGCTGTAATGCTAAAAATCTTGTCATTAAGCGAAAAGTTTGAATAAACCAGGAATATAAATAGGTTAACAGGCCATAAACTACATGAATGACATGCTATATTTTGTCCAATTGCATTTTAATTCAACTTGAATTATTTTTTGTACAGCCTCAATTCTCAACAGTGGTACTGGACTTGACAAATGTTGTAACTTTAGTCTTTCAGAATCAGAATCAGAATCAGAATCAGAATCATTTTTATTGCCAACGTAAGTAACGGGAGGTCACAGACTTGGAAATTGCTTTGGCTCAGTGCAACAGTCAAAAAGAGATAATAAAAATAAGAATAAAAAACACTTCTAAAGAATAATTTTAAATTTAAAATAGAGTTACAGTTACTATTTACAATATACAAGTGCACATGGTGCACACAATGTAAGGTGACAGCAGTACAGTGAAGTAAAGTGACGTATGATGGGCAGTAAAGTGACTTTATAAAGGGCGGGGGGACAGGTTAAGAAGTGTTCAAGAGTCCAACAGCAGAGGGGAAGAAACTGTTCTTGTGGCGGGAGGTTCTAGTCCTGATGGACCGCAGCCTCCTGCCTGAGGGGAGTGGTTGGAATAGTCCATGTGCAGGGTGAGAGGGGTCGGCTGTGATACGACCAGCCCGGCCTCGAGCTCGGGCGACGTACAGGTCCTGCAGCGATGGAAGGCTGCGGCCGATCACTTCCTCTGCAGAGCGCACAATGCGCTGTAGTCTCTGTTTGTCCCTGACTGTGGCTCCAGCGAACCACACGGTGATGGAGGAGGTGAGGATGGACTCGATGATGGCCGTGTAGAACTGCACCAACATCTGTGCAGGCAGCTTGGCTTTCCTGAGCTGCCGCAGGAAGTACATCCTCTGCTGGGCCTTCTTGATGAGGGAGCTGATGGTCGGCTCCCACTTGAGGTCCTGGGTGATGGTGGTGCCCAGGAAACGGAAGGACTCCACAGAGGTGATGGGGGAGTCCATCACGGAGGGTGGGGGCGGGGGGACAGTGCTCTTCCTGAAGTCCACAATCATCTCCACTGTCTTCTGGGCGTTCAGCTCCAGGTTGTTACCACTGCACCAGGACACCAGCCGGTCCACCTCCCTCCTGTAGGCGGACTCATCGTTGTTGGAGATGAGTCCAATGAGGGTGGTGTCGTCCGCGAACTTGATCAGCTTCACGGAGTCGTGGCTGGAGGTGCAGTGGTTGGTGTACAGGGAGAAGAGCAGGGGAGAAAGAACACAGCCCTGTGGGGCTCCTGTATTTATAATCCGAGAGTCCGAGACATTCTTCCCCAGACGCACTCGCTGCTTCCTGTCCGTCAGGAAGTCAGTGATCCACCTGCAGGTGGAATCGGGCACGTTGAGCTGGGAGAGCTTGTCCTGGAGCAGGGATGGCAGGATTGTGTTGAAGGCAGAGCTGAAGTCCACGAACAGGACCCTGGCGTAGGTCCCCGGGGAGTCCAGGTGCTGTAGGATGTGGTGGAGGGCCAGGTTAATGGCGTCGTCTACAGATCTGTTGGCTCTGTAGGCGAACTGCAGGGGGTCCAGGAGGGGGGAGGTGAGGGACTTGAGATGGGAGAGAACCAGGCGTTCAAATGACTTCATGACGACAGACGTAAGTGCTACAGGTCTGTAGTCATTGAGTCCTGTGATCCTGGGCTTCTTCGGGACGGGGACAATGATGGAGGATTTGAAGCAGGCCGGGACATGGCAGGACTGCAGAGAGGAGTTGAAAATGTCCGTGAACACAGGAGTAAGCTCACTGGCGCAGTGTCTCAGAGTGGCCGGAGACACGTGGTCCGGGCCAGGAGCTTTGCGGGGGTGCAGCCTCAGGAAGAGTTGTTTAATCTCTTTAGCGGCTATTGTTAGGCTGGGGGCAGGGCTGATGGGTGGGTCGTTAGAGTAGTGGGGGGTGGGGGAGGGAGAGGTGTCAGGGGCAGCATCAAAGCGACTGAAAAATAAGTTCAGATCGTCAGCTAGCTTGTGGTCATCAGCACAGGGGGGGGCTTTGGGTTTGTAGTTGGTGATCTCCCGTAGGCCCCTCCAGACAGAAGCAGTATCGTTGTTACCAAACTGCTCCTGTAGTCGTTCTCTGTGCCGGGACTTGGCTGCTTTCAGTTCTTTCCTGAACTGATATTTAGCTGCTTTGTAGCCGCTGCGGTCCCCCTCCCTGAAAGCAGACTCCTTTGCTTTCCTGAGCTGCCGGAGTTTAGCAGTGAACCAGGGTTTGTCGTTGTTATAGATGACCCTGGTCCTTGTTGGAATGATGCTATCCTCACAGAAGTGGATGTATGACGTCACAGTGTCCGTATATTCATCCAAACTGTCTGTGGCAGCTCTGAAAAGGTCCCAGTTTGTAGATTCCATGCATGCGCGCAGCTCTTCCACAGCTTCATCAGACCACACTTTGGAGCTCCTCACTGCAGGTTTCGAGAGCTTTAGTCTCTGTCTGTAAGCAGGAACCAGATGTATCATGGAGTGATCTGAGAAGCCGAGGGCTGGCTTGGGAACAGCGCGAAAAGCTCCGCGCACGGTGGTGTAACAGTGATCCAGAGTGTTCTCCTCTCTGGTCGGGCATTTGATAAACTGTCTGTATTTGGGTAATTCCTGGCTCAAGTTTCCCTTATTAAAATCCCCCAGGATAATAATCAGAGAGTCCGGGTATAAGCGTTCCATACACAGTACTTGCTCTGCGAGTGCGCGCTGAGCCTCGCGCGCGTCCGCGCATGGCGGTATGTAAACAGAGGCAAGAATGAATGAAACAATTTCCCGCGGGGAGTAATATGGTTTACAATGAATGAAAAGATATTCCAGAGCAGGAGAGCAGTGCTTGGAGATCACTGTCACATCGTTACACCAGTTTGTATTGACGTAGAAACAGAGCCCTCCGCCTCTGCTCTTCCCTGAGAGCGCACAATGGCGATCCGCGCGGAACAGCCCAAAGCCCTGCAGCTCCAGAGCGCAGTCCGGGATCCGCTCATTTAGCCAGGTCTCAGTGAAGCAGAGGACACAGGATGTGGCGAAGTCCTTGTTTCTTCTCATGAGCAGGCTGAGTTCGTCCATCTTATTGCCCAGTGAGCGTACGTTGGAGAGAAAAATGCCGGGGAGAGCCGTGCGCGCTCCTCTCCTCCTAAGACGCACGAGCAGGCCTCCTCGCTTTCCCCTTTTACGGGCCCACACTTTTTTGGCTAGAACATGAACTAAATCAGCCGCAGATGCCAAGAAAACAGGCAATAGGTCCATGGGAACGGTGGGTCGGATGTTCATAAGTTCCTCACGGGTGTAGGAACAGCCAGATGCACAGTTAAAAAGTAAAAACAAAAGAAAAAGAGAGCAGCAAACAGCCATGTCGACCGTACGAGGCGCCATCTTTGAAATACTTTTAGATAATCCCATTGTATAATTGAAAGAATTGGTTGACTAATTAGTGACATGTTGACTGCTATAATAATCATAACGGACAGCTCCATTCCAAGTAATAATTCATTATCATTGAACTGGCTTTTTGCCAATTTTATTATAGCAAATAAAGCCAACAAAATGATCAGTGATGCAAGATGAACCAACTGTGGATAACAATGGCAAAGAACATTCTTTGGGAGAGTCATAAATGTGGCTGTATATATGGACAAATAGCATCCCAAGACCCACATCCATGAGACTGATTCCCGTCCTGTGCCAGACCATGTGACTGATGAGCCTGCGGTGTGATAAAGATAAATGAGGCTTCATTACAGCCATGATGGTAGCAGGAGGAGGCAGCGTCGGTCCTTCCATTTTCTCTATTCCACATTATACTGTCTAAAGCCCCTAATGTAGAGAGGACAGGCCAGTGCGCTATGGGTTCAGATTAAATATGTGCATTTCCATGGTGGGCACTGCAGAGTTTACACAAACACACTCTGGCCATGTTAAAAGAAATATGTGCATTTATATTGCTCATTCACACATACAGAGGAGCTCTCCAGACCAAACTCAATCCATACAGCGACATCCCACAAGCACCAAAGATAATGGAATTCTCTGTCAGCATCCATCAAAGAAAAGCTCTTTTCCACGTGGATAACACAGTGGAGCTCATACAACAAGGTTCCCATTCTTTGTGGGTATTCATTCTTGTAGATGGACCTAAAACCGAACTGTGGCCGCTTTGACAGCTCCGCAAACGTGCATGGTCATGTACCGAGCGCAGACCATAGACGCGCGCACAGAACCATAGACACGATACAGGACCACGTTGCACGTGCGGCTCTTGCCCGTCTCTTCCCTGTCTCTAACCCATGCCTCTCCCACGTCTCCCCCAAGTCTCCACACGAAGCGCAGCCAAAACTCACTGAATAAAGCTCAGGTACCTAAATTTTGTAAAATGTTAAATGTTGTGAACAAATCAAATAGAGCAAACCAAAACAGTCTTGTTTTTTATTTTGCTTACTTAAGAAAGAGCCCTGTGAGTTATTATTTGACTTTTTGGGCAGAGAGTGGATTTAAAAAAAAAAAAAAAATCCACTTTTTTGCCAAACTCTTTTGACTTATTGTATTGAGAAAGATGGATTAGTCACACATTATTATTGATTGTTTTATTACCTTCCCTGTGTGGAAGTTGTATATTCGTTTTATTATTCTACTGAAGGATTATAATTATACACTGCATTTTTGTGTCAGATCTCAAATTCTTTTGAAATTATGTTTCTATCTGCTACAGAGGCCGAGATATCAATCATTCTGTAGACGTTGACTTGCAGGAAAACTTCAGGTTTTGGAGGTGGTTCTAAAATCGGCCATAGGTTTTACAGGTCTGTTTTATCAGCTGCGTCAGGCCTTAATGGGCTATTTGACTTGGATTGAGTGGATTATCTGAGCTGATCTAAACTTTAGCATTAAAAAGAAGCAAGTATAAAATCTTGATTAAGAACCGCGCAACAAATGGTGTGAGTACCGAACATCTCCTGGTACTCACCTCACTGAAAAAGTTATGTGCACCCCTGGCTATAAAAATTGCTAAAATGTTTAATTGTTAAAGCATTTTCTTATTGTTAATTGAGAAAAAAAGAACATTGTTGTATTAGTTGTTATGAATTCCCAGGGATAACACAATGCACTACTCGTATCAGTATCAGCAAGAACTCAAATTAAGGGACTCGTACTAAAAAGTTGTTGTGTCCAAAACGAAAGCTAATAAAGGTAAGAGGTGTTTGGTTTGATTTTATTCTTATTTTACTCTTGAACATGATTTCCCAATGGAACGCAGGTTTAGTCCAATTTTGTTCTTGCTTAAGGTGAAAAATAGCTTGTTTTCCTATTTTTCAAGCTCGTTTCATTCACAAAACATTTTTAAGACTGTCAAAATGTCAAATCAAGATAAACCACTTGCTGAAAAGTATTAGTATGTTTGTTCAGTGTGATAAATACCTCACACACACCTCCTCTACAGCACACCTCTGCAGCATGTGAAAAACACAATTAAAGTCAGGCATGTTGTTCAGGTACATTACATTAGATGATAAAATGCTTTGTACAATCATGAATACAAAAAGCCGTGTTCCACTGAGCCAGTGTTGGCGGAGCGTGTGAGGACAATGTAATTGGATTTTCAGCTTTTGGTCCAACAGACGATATTGCATTGTACAGCGGAGGGTACAAACTTATGAGCGTCGCTGAGGCACCTGTAGACTTCCAGATCACTCTCAACAACAACAGAAATCTCCACAAACAAACAACCAGATATTACAACTGCCTCTAAAACAGCGGAGGTCCTAGTTATTTCCAAACGCAGCAATAATAACGCTCATATCCACCCTATATCAGGGCCAATATTCACAGTCAATAGTCTGTGCTGTGCGAGACTGAGGCAAGAGCAGAATTTCAACAACCACAGGCTCAGAGTCTATGGGCTGCTGAGTCACGAACTGTCCAGGATGAATTAACCCTCGGGGCTTCATTCTGAGGTCAGGGATATGGGCTACCTCATTTGGCTGGATACCGCACAATGGGAAACAAACAACATGAAATCAATAAAAAGACACATATCCTTCATGCAATAATGTACTGAGAGAACCGGAGTTTCGTTGAATGCAATATTAGTTAGCAAGAACATTCTCGTCACTGGAAGGAAAACAAATATTATCAACATTCAAAAAAGTTGTGTCTATAGTTGACTATAATTGTAATTGTATTGATATTAGTAATGAGAACTGTAAAAAAAGACTCAAAAAACCTTCGAAAGACTGAAGGTAACAAAGCAGATTACAATTGTTTTGGGCAAATTTTCATCTCATTTCCCCATAGTGACAAAAGCGAAAACGAAAGCGGGGTAGTCATTCAGGAGGATCATGCCTGACCTATTGTATATGCTTTTAACTGTAGGGGGAAACGTCCCCAGATTTGGGGAGAAGTTGCTAAGTCCAATCTAGAGGTGGAAGAGAACATAGGATATCTCATTGGAGGAACCATGTCTCTCAACTGGCCTGGGAACGCACCAGGATTCCCACCAGATGAGCTGGAGGAAGTGTGGATAGGGAATTCTGGGCGTCTCGGCTCAGACTGCTGCCCCCGCATCTAGGCAACAGATAAAGCATAAGAAAATGGATGGCGCACTGAATGGATCGCTGGGCCATGTGCCGCCCGATAGAAGACTACTGAAATCAGTAACACAAAATAAAAGACAAGACAGGTAGCTGTATACGAAGTTTAACGCTTATAGTGTTCACAATGTCTAATTTTCCTCAAGAATACATGTATTTTATTTGATTTCCTAAAAGAAAGAAAAGATAAAAATGCTACCTATAATACTGCAACTGACTGTTGACAACTAAAATAATTGTTATAAAGCTAAATATGTTAAAGACTTACTTTAACATATTGGTAATGGTCTCATGATGTGCAAGTGTAAAACAGTGACATAGATGCATTTATAATAATTTCCCATTGTTCCAGCCTTGCCCCACTCACTCCTTGGACAACACACAGACCAATGCTCCCTGAGGTCGAAGACGCTGCAGCCTTGAGATATCTCCCAGCCAACACTGATAGATAGTCGTATACCAACATTTAGTCCACGCCAAACAGAGAAACACACAAACACTTCTATCATTTAAGCAGAGACAGAGCTGGAACCACAAGCAACTACTTTTGGGTTCATCAGTCACTTGGAATCTCACTTTATTTCGGCTCTTCTATATCAACATTTCTCAATCTGGCCGCTGACAGGAGTGCATCCATCTGAAACTAAACTGGACTTATCCACTTCTATTACATTTCAACATATGAATTGACCAGTCAGAAGAAAATGACAACAATCCAGAAAAAATTTAATGTATTATTGACAAAGCTCCAACAGCGGTCCCTATACAGTAAGTCCCTGATAGTGAGTGAGACTGCTGACACACACCTGATGGCTCCGGTGTCCCGATCTGTCTCTGCGTTTTCCCCACTGCTCGAAGGTCACTGCCGGCTCTTCCTCTTCGCCAGGTCCCTGTGCCTCTCCCCTGCGCTGGTTTGATGATGAGAGAATCCGTGCAGGGGCAGGAAATCCTCCGCTGCGGCCAGACACTTCAAAGCGCAGAGGGAGCCGGCTGACTAAGCGCTGGGCGAGGCTAACGTGGCTAAGGCTGGAGAGTCTGCAGCAGCCTCAGATTCACACTCAGACTGGGAGACGCTAGCTCAACGCTCACCGCAGCAGAGCACGAGTCAGCAACCAGACCCCCTCCTCCTCCAAGTCTGCATGTCTACCTCTCCTCAGTTACCACATTATACCTAATAGCACAGCATGAGTCAACAACATCCAGCAACTCCAAGCATCACACACCTAACTTCTCCCAAATACGGCAAAGAAAACTGACTTTCAACCAAGGTGCACAAAGATCTATAGCACTTTTGCCTGCTATATTAAATTATACTTATTTTTGTCTCAGTATGGGTGAAAGCATAAATGAAAATGGGCTAACAGATGTATGGATTTTATTGTCATCCTTTCATAACTTGAGCTTGAGCTTGATGAGAGATTTGTATGTGTGTTTGGAGTGAAAGAATAATGACACATGTGCAGCGTTTTTGAGTGTCCAAAAAAGCGCTATATAAAACCGATGCATTATTATTATTATTATGATATTTATGCTGGAAGAGCACTTCTGAACATTTGACACAGGTTTCAATTCTGACCATGTTTAAATCCATGTTCTGTTTGTACAAACAACTGAATGTTGTCTGCATTTCTTAACAAAATATATTTAATTAACATGAAGTACTGTGATTATTTACAAATTTACATTGATGTTACAATTATTTTCAAAGCTTATTTTTCTGTCATTTAGGTATAACATGACTATAGGGCTGGACTTTTACACTTGTTATGCATGTTTTGTTGTCTAAGCACTTGCACACTTTACTTTAAAAGGACATTCAGTCCACAACAGTATTATAAAAGTAATCTCCATCTACACTCATGGCTGTTGCTATGGCCACAGTTGTAAACCTCAGTCTGAGTACTCTGCACTTGATGAGTCCTCTTCGTTTAAATGTATGGTAAAAATGACTAGAACACTCAGAAGAAAAAGTACAAAGATACAATTTACAAATAGTTTTAACATGAATGAGATGTAAGGATTTCAACCTGTAATAGACTGAAAGCTAAAATGTTGTTCACCCGAAGTGATGCTTTTACATCTGCTGTCTACAAATTGACTAAAATATTATTGCATCAAATAGCAACCATCAAACGCAATCATGTGACAGTAAAAGCCTGGGCTGAAAAGTTACGTCAATGATGAAAATAATCAAGACAAAGCAACAGCGTTGTTACCTCTCTTCACTCAGGTGATAATTCATATTTGATTATAATGCAAAAAAAATGGATGGCGCCATGTCTACTTTTGCCGGAGCAGCTGTGAACTGTGGTGGTACTATTGTAAAGTGTTACATCGTTATTTTCTGAATTTTATAATCACCAAAAGAATCGTTGAAAATGCATGCTGCCATGTGCTATAGGCGTATACAAAAATGAAGGTCAATCTGACAGTCACAGGGTAATGTGCGCGACAAACACATGCATATCTACACAGATACACTTATAAACAGTACAATAAAAAGTACCTGGATGGGAACGTTCAGGTTTGTTAAATATTCCGAAATATTTAACAAAACATATTTGACTTGTATCTGCGGTGATGAGGATTTTTGTAAAGGTTGCTTTGCAAAAACAACAACTGCTTTTGTGGACAGCAGTAAATACTAGTCTATAAGCACAACAAATACTATATTTATACTCCACCTACAACCCGTTTTTTTATTCTGTCTCTCACCTCACGTTGTCAGAGCACAACATCATGCCAGGGTAAAATGAGAATGTCCAAGGCACATCTAGTTGCTGGATATAAATTTGTATTAACTTAGAAGAGCAGCTGACCTGCTGCCGTGACTACAGAGAGCCAGTGAGCACTCCCAGCTTCAGCAGCTTCATCATGCAAGGGTTGTTTTGCTGAGCCTGCATTGTTTTGTTACCAAAGAGGCGAGGGGTGACTGACCCATATCTGGCACTTTGCATACTGTAATGTTAGCAGTGGCGGCTGGTGCTTTGGGCAAGAGGGCTAATTAAATAAATATTAGTAATGGGCAAACAGTACCGACGAATAGGATAATTTTGATCCAATCTAACAACCTAAAAAAGTATTGTCTCATCAAAAGAAAATTTTGAAAGAAATTGTTTGGCACCAACTTGAAGAAAAGTTGGTGCCAAACAAGAAGAGATTGACAACTGTTGAAAAACTGATGTTTTTGAATAAAACAGAGATCAGAGTTTTCTGTAAATCGTTTTAGATGTAAACATACTTACAAAGTTCCCAATGTGTACTGCAATTGTCTTTAGTTTAGTATTTTTTTCTGATAAATGTTTAAGGTCCTTTATCCCTTGTTGAGTCCAAGCCTTGTCTCCACCTAACGGCAAGCAGGAAAACAAAATAGTGGACTTGCTAACACTCGCTGTTAGCCAGTCTTTTTTTTTAAACCAAGAAATACAGAATTACAGTTTTGACGTGCTCCAAGTTTTATTCCCTTTTTAAGTTTTTCTTCCGAAGACATAGCAGAGAATGTATTATTTAAAAAGTATTCCACTTCATTAAAACTAGCTGTAGCGAGGCCGCCATTGTTTACACCGAAATAGCAGTGATGACAAACGCTGTGATTGGTAGACATCAAACTCATAGCTGTCAATCAACCTTTCTGAGATTAATGTGGCGTGGTCGTGGGCTAATAGAATAGCCCCTCTCATTGTTTAACTCATGTTTAGGAGGATTTGTTTTTCACTAAAAAAACAAATCTCATATATATTTTCAATATATATTTGCTGTATATTGACAATACAGCAAATAGATATGTAAATGTTATAAAGAAAATAAATTAATACAACAAAAAATAATAAAGTCACACTTTTTCCAGCCAAAAAACGAAAGGGGCTTCGCTCACCGAGCCCATTGATGCCAGCCGTCCCTGAATATTAGCCTACTGACAGCCTCAAAGTGGTCAGTGACTGGTGAGCCAACTAAGGAAATAGCTATATTTTAGTCCTGATTGACCTTTTAGATACTGAAGTCAACTGCTGCTTCTGTCGAAGGCTCATTAAGAGCACCAGAGCATGTCATTAACATACACACACGTATGCTCACTAAACCATCACTATGGATTTAATTATACAAGTTTTGTGGTTGTGAATGGAACAAGTGCGCAGTGCATTCAACTTTCAAACCAACGACTCATCCCAACATTTCTAATTAGCACTGAAGGGGGGGTTGTGTAGATAGGTATTAAACTGGGCTTAGTGCCTAGTGTTTCTCAAAACCTTCTATGTGCATGTATTCTCTTTCGAGTGATTATACTTCCAGGCTGCTCTGCACAGACAGGGGCAGGCCTGTGTGTATATTGCGTTGGGCTTATCAGACGTGTCCAATCCGGAGGCAGATCAGATCGAGCCGTAAAAGCTCATTAATTACGAGCACTACTGAGAAGCAAGAGGAAAAGTGTGAGGTTAGGAGACTCAGGCTGGTAGGGGGCGACAAGGATGAGCACCAGCTTCAGAGATTGACCTTGGGTTGAGCGTTTTGCAGATGGTTATGTAGAAACGGTTACATACCTATGAATCTCGAGAAACTGCTGACACATTTTAGCGGTTGCTTTACCCTGAAAAGATAAGAATGTTAATATTCTCATTCATTATATGTTGCTTTAATGCAGAGAAGATTGACAAAAATGTCACCGGTTCATGAAGAAAGCCTTAAGTGTGTCACTACATTTTACAGTATATGTATGGATTAAATAAATTATAGATCTAAAAAAGGAAATCATCCTTATGGTACATAATGAATGCTGAAGAAAGCATGCGTGTGCGATTTAAAATCCTATGAACTATCACGTTTAATTTGCCTATAGCATAATGGTATTTGAAAATGCTATACAGAGCATATTTACACCCCCTTAGCGCCAAGTATATAAATGAACGGCACTGGCCCCTCCCCCACCTGTCCCAGCTCTTCTGCAGGGTTCGTCTGGATGTCATTAATCTGATGGTGCTGGAGTGGTACCATTACAGCGGCACGCCTAAATCAATGCCTGATATGTGCTGCCTTCTTTTTCTCTGTCCCCTTCTTTTTATCTTACTTTTGCATTTTCTAATTCCCCCTTTCCCATAATGTCTCTGTCCAGATCCACTCCACAAGGGGTCCTAATGAGCCAACGAGACTTCATAACAGGCGAGACATACTGCAACATATGAGCGCGGGTAACAAAGATCCTGCTCTTGAACTGCGATAAATGACAAATTAAGTTGAAGTAAATATTTGCATTGGCTAATTGGACTCATTAATGGCATTGATGTGAGTGGGAGGAGCCGTGACTGACGATTGGCCAGGCTAATTGGGGATCTATGATGCACGTGCACGGCCTCTCAGTGCGTTGGGCTGCAGGGAATGATAAATACTTTCTTAGACACACAACACACCAGCAAGGACTCTTCAGAGGGGCCGTCTCCAAAGAGGCTTTCAGCTAAATTGAGTTTGGGTTTAGGGTCTTGTTTATATTAATGACTGCAGTTCTGGCTGAGGTGGGCCCAGTGCTTTGTTATTACCTGCCTGATAATGAATGCAGTGTGACTGGAGGCTCTCACTGCAGACACAGCAGAGAGAGAAAAATGAGCCATACATGTGGAATCAGATCAGCAAATTATGCAATGTGAATGCAGCTTCTGTGCTTAAATATCTTGAGGTTGTTTACAGGCACATTATTGTAAGCCCTGAACACCATCTTAAAAGTGAGTGACTTTTTTTTTTACCAAAATAAATTTGATTCTTTGGAGGGAGCCTTTGGTACACTTATATAAAGAAAAAAGGTTAACCAAGTGGGTCCACACACTTGTATTATGTGCACAAAACACCACAGGACGACCACAGTTCATCCATGCTGAGAGAATGTGTCCCGCAGTATGAAGTGTTTTGTGGTGTGCTTGAGTATTGTGGTAATAGCAGTCTATACCCGACTCTTTGAAAGCCTCAGACTCCAGCAGCAGCTTTACTCAGCGTGAGCAGTTCACAGCGTTGATGTGTAGTGACTGAGTCTGTGCCCTGAGGGTATTTCACAGGCTTGACCTCTCCGTGCGTGTGCACTGTCTCGGCTGTTAGCCACGACTGCAGCCTCAACAAGCTTTAATAATTCAGCACTTCTTTAGCTCCAAGACAAACCTGGCTCCTTCTGCAGGGATTCAGAAGAACGCTCTCCAGCAGCTTTGATTAGAGTCCAGTTTCTCACACTCCAAACGCAACACAACAGCTGAACTGACAGAATTAGTAACTCTGACAAGTCATCATTCAACCCCAAGGAGTTTAGAAATGTGCAGAGAAACAATAAATGAAATGGTATAACTGCAAACGGAATAATCAAATTTTAAAAAATTGTAGTTTACAAGAAACAGGCATTAGATTTACAATACTTCTGGTTTAATCAATCTAAAATCCCAGAAGGCCCAGCTCTTGTTATTAGAAAATGCCCTAACAGAATATTAGGTTTATAAGTGTCTGACAGTGATCAGTGCTGAAAGGCCAACAGTGTAAAGCCATGTCTAATTTCACAGATGCTGAACAAATTGTCCTAGACCAAAAGAAGATCGTGTTCAGCTGTGTATTCATCTAGAGTTCAGACAATGAGACAAAGTCAGGGAGGCATGACCGCAGCAGCAGATGCAAGGGGAATATCTATGGTCTGCTTATGCATCTACACAACACTGCAGTAGAGCTGACAATACGCAGTAGTTGTCATGTATTTTTCTGATGCTGAAAGACAGTTTCCATTTGAACATATTTCCAGTCGGCTACAAACATAGTTCACAGCTCTGAAAAATGAGGGTTAAACATTCAACTGGAAGAGTCAGTCATAGAGGACCATTACTCACACTGAGCTCCATTACTGTTGAATGGCTCGATATTGTTCAGTTGTCAACAGTCAGTACAGTTACCTCAGAAATTGGCCAGCATGGAAACTTAGGCCGTGTTGTTCTGGTACACTTTAAAGGGACTAAGTCTGGTTAACCTGGGGCAAATAAAAACCTAAACAAGTGAACTGGTGTCCACCAGGATGGGGAAATTTGAATTATTGACATTGATTTGGAAATTAAGTAATTCTGTGCAAATATAGTAACAAATATGGGTGGTTTTCCACCTAAACAGACTCATTTCGAGACACTGATCAAATGTGTACAAGCGGTGTGAAGCGTGCCCTGTGAGCAGGCTTTAGCCTTATTACAAATAACTGCTCTCTGGTGACGCTGCCTGAGTCTAGCATGGAGGCTCTGCTCTTTTCTGCGGGCTTCTGAAATAAGGTCAAACTACTGGATATTTAAAATGGTTTCTGTCATGTATAATGAGCTGTGTATGTTTCTACAGCAAATTCAATCCATCCACCTGCTCTGCTTTATCGCTGTCTTTAATCTGCAGGTACTTCCCCATCTACACACATCTGCACCAGCTCAACCGGAGGAATCTCACGGTGCACTGATCTGTCTGTCAATCTCATGCTATAATAATAAAAAAATGTTAAAAAGTGGGATGAAAACACAAACACTGTTGTAATTCCTAAAACATTCACACAATTTGTTTGGATGTAACCTGAAGTTAACACTAGGGCTGTCAAAATTATCTCGTTAACGTTTTATTATTTATTGATGCGTTAAAAAGAAAATGATTGCAATAACGCATGTACCCCTAACCCAGGTCTCTGGGAATTCAAGTTTTAAAAGAAGACCGAGGGGCTGCTGTTGTTTGCTGTATGAACTGACTAGACACTGAATTTCAATAAGAATTTCGGTTTTAACCAAAAATCACAATTGATTCACGTGAACCTATATATTTTTGCACCTTATTTTGCATTCATATGTCACTTCATCTTCCATAGTGTACAAACGGTTGTAAATCTTGCCTCTGCGTTATTCCCTTGTGAATTGCCTTTAAAAGCAGTGGTGCATTGGGCTCTGTGCTCTTCATTGTACAATAACAAACAGGGAGTGACAGGCTGATCTTTGGAGCCAGTATCCATCTCACCCACACCATCAATCAGCAGAGAGCAGGAACAGCCCATGAACGCTATAGTCAGATGACATTTACGCCAACAGTCGCTGTAAGCGCCTCTGCGGCTGTGCAGTGTTTAAGTGTTGCAGGAGCGTCTGTATGAGCCGAACACAAGCGCATGTGGGCTACAAGCATGTGTCTCGTTAGATGTGACATTTCTGTGGACATGGACGCCTCATTAAAGGTCATCTGTTAATTATAAGGACAACTTCAGGTCAGATGGAGGTGATAGGGCGCTGTGTGCGAAACACAAAAGTTTATGGAGAGGAAATTAAGGGACAAGGGAAAAAAAGAGAGTAGTATTACACATAGCTGTATAAAACTGATCAGCAAACCTTATCAGATTGTGCGCATAGAGCAAGATAAAAACAGCAATATCATTTATCATAGATATTTTTACTGTTATAGCACATTCCACTCACGCAATGTTGCCCAGAATTTTTACATGATGCTGATTGCCATCGTTTTTCCTATAAGCACTAGTGTGGGAACAATCTTATCTTTAGAATGTGAAAGTCAAGTAAAGAAGGAGGGGGAACACATTTTCTTATACTCGAGTACTCCCTATAGTCTAGAACATTTTAGACAGAGATTTTACCCATCATGTTTATTGTTGAGCAATTGAATGTCAATATCAGCAAAGTTTATCCAGTTTCCAATTTAAAAGGGTATTTTATAGATGAGAGAACATTCTGAGTGCCACTGGCTCTCTTCTCCGATGCTAATATAATATTATTATTATTAATAATATAATAATAATAATTACCACACACCAAGGCTATTGTCATTCGCTTTTGTCAAAAAATTAATGGGAAGGCTAGTGGGCCTCAATAATCAAACAGTAAAAAAGAGTCTTAAAGAAGAGGAGAATGAAAAAGCTCATGACAAACCTAATTTCATGCAATCAACAAACCTTTGTTTTCAAACCTTTCCTTATTTTAATACTTTATAGCTGTAAGTCACACACTCAGTTCGTAGGGAAGCCTCGATCACTTTTTCTTCAAAAGATTTTTTATCTACCATTTATGTTTAGTGGTGAAATTGTCATTATTATTAAAAGTGGTGTGGTGTTTGGTTTGCACGAAAGTATTCAGAAGCTGCAATGATTACATTTGTCCACTAGATGTCAGTGTTACAACTTAGTATCATAGACTGTAAATATTAACCTTGTTTGCGCTAGCTCAGAGGCTCCGACAAAACAGATTCATGGCTCCGACACATTTGAAGCAATCTGGCAAAGAAAGCCTTGGTGCGTCCCAGGGCTTCATCTGCCCATCACTACAGTATGTAGTGTAACCCTAAGTCACAATAACAAATGTAGCTCTGCTACTTCTCCCAATCAACATGTTGCATACTTTGCATGTTGCTTTTGTGCTGTCCTCGTTTACTAATGAGAAATACTGCCACAACTTTTGACATGTTTTAACGAGTAGCCACATGAACACCACTCACCGCAAAGTTGAGTTACCGTAAACTGCTACTTCACGACAACAAGCCAATCACTGATCAGTCAAAAACCATGAAATATCGGCCCAATCTCAATCATCTAATCGGGACTTTCCCTGATAAACAGTGAATATTTTGACATCAAAGGAATGAAACATATGGACTCAGGTAATACATATGGATGTAATGTGGATGACCCTTTTTGGTCTGATAAAGCAGGGGTTCTCAGATTGTCTTCTAAGCATAAATCAGCTTAAGTCAAATAGAAGCTGAGATCCGTTTGTGGGTTTCAGACCAAACACAGCTACGCTCATTCTGTTCTCAGCATCACAACTGTTTCACAACTCCATTCCAGACCATCTTCATCTTGAACGCTAAATAAGTAAGTAAGTAATCTTTATTTATATACCACCTTTCACAGACCAGAGTCACAAAGCGGTTTACAATTGTGGGCATTTGTCCTCTCACTCCACACAGAGATGGGAGTGGGGTCGCCAGTACAGGAGGCGCATGCCAGACCTATTGTATATACATGATTTAGTGGTAGGGGAAACCAGAGTGCCCAGAGGAAACCTATGCAGACACGGGGAGAACATGCAAACTCCACTCAGAAAGGCGCCATTCCGACCGGGATTCCAACCCAGGACCTTCTTGCTGAGAAGCGAGAGTGCTATCCACTCAGCCACCGTGCCGCCCTAACAGTGTTGTGCCAGTTCACAGCTTTTCTGAACTAGTTCAAGTTCAGTTCATACATGCTCAAAGTGAACAGTTCACGTTCAAAGTTCACAATTTTAATTCTGAACTAGTTCAAAGTTCAGTTCATTTTACTTTTTGCGAGAGATATTCAAATAAATACTTTTTTCCACTACGAGCTAGAAATCACTATACGTGGTATAATATAATATAATATATATATATTAGGGCTGGGATAAACGATTATTTTTTAAACGATTAATCTAGCGATTATTTTTTCGATGCATCGATTAATCTAACGATTATTTTTTTCGCTTCGATTCGATTCGATTCTCGATTATCTCCCCATTAATTGACTAATATTGATGTATACATGTTGATTTAAATATTTTAATGAAAAAAACATGAATTCCTTCACAAAAAATATTTATTGCTTGCTCTTAAAATTTAAAAATAAGACATTCTTAGAGGTAGCATAAAACCTTAAAGCCTTGAAAACACAGCTTACTGAAAAAAGTGCATCTTATCATTCTTGAAACAAACATTTGATGCTTAGCATTCAATAAAAATATGAAAAAGTTCAGCCAAATACTTGTGTAGAGCAACTAAAAGAAAACAGTAACCAATGTAAACTTGAAGGCTTTAAGCTAAACAAAGAGTGCTTTTCCAGCAAAAACAGTGGGAGCCATCAGCCTGTCATGGCGTCCTTCCTGAACCAACAGAGTTTAACATTTAAGCTGAAGACACATAGGCCTATATTACTGAAGTCCATTAATTAAAGTGCATCTCTTAAATTCTTCATTCATATAAAAATAACAGTCAAAACTCTGCCACTCACCTTTTTCTTAAACTCAAAATTCAAAAATAAAATTCAAGTAAGAGTGTACAAGAGAAAAACAATGCATTGTGTAGCAAATAAAAAGGTCAACCAGTCATCCTTTCTTTTAGAGTTACTGAAAGAATACAGTAGAAGTCATCTCAGAGGACTTAAAACAACATTGAAGTCACCAACACAGATCAGAGAATCAATCAACAGTTAAACGCATTAAGGATATTGAACACATGTTGAAAAATGTCCATATACGGCGGGCATGACAGTGAATAATACATGTAGAGGCTATTACGGGCGCCAATATTCCGTTTGATACAAAGAAAGACAGACTAGTTGTAAGCTCTAGAGTTGCCACAGGACGCGTCATCAGCCTACGTCAGCAGCCGCGGAGGCTGCTATGAAAACATTAGCTTTGTGGTTTCACAGGCGCAGTTGACTGCTTAAACTAAACTTTGCACGAAACTTTGACTCTTAAAACCCACATGTGACAAAACGGAACCATCAACATCTCGCCTCAAATTGCATTAAAAGTGACATTCGTGTCTGAATTCGTTCGTATTTTAACTTTTAAAGAGATTCACGGTCCGCCATCTTGGTATGCTTCGGCTGCCGTGAGACGCGCATGCACAGGTTTGCATTACCTCATAAACAGCTGAGGCTGTGCATCTCTTCAAGGCAGTGTATCTCAGCGTTACACCGGCTTGCACTTCTCTAACACGGCACTCGCATTGCTACCGCTCGCCGCCATCTTTGTTTTGTGTGTGACGCACCGACGCGCATATTATACGTCGGTGTATTTTTTGCGTCGACGTCACCGATTACGTCGACGCGTTGTCCCAGCCCTAATATATATATATATATATATATATATATATACACAACCAATATACAACCAACAACCAATGAATAGTACTAGCATATAGCGCCGCACCGCAAGTAGTACACTGAGTCGGGGTGCGTTCACAGACGGTGGAAACCGTAGGAATTTTTAGTTTTCGGCGGAAACAGTGCGGAGAATACAGGAGGGAGAAACTTTCTCTCGTTGCGTTTCAAAAGAGAAAACAGATTTCACTCAGTTTTAAATGGATAACAAATTGTCTGCCGTTCATGACACATAATATGAACTAATTCACGTTCAACACTGCATGAAAAGTTAGATTTTCGTCACCCTAAACTGCAGGAAATCACGCTCTTTTTCGGGTATCTCAGGCAGTTTTCAGAAGGCGCAGTTAGGGTGCCCTGTCCTCCAAACTGCCGTATCCGTACCATGCTAATGTCCCTACTTTGCATATGAATGCAGCGAAACACTGCGGCCGCCGAGCGCTAATGGCCCTAATTAGCATATGAATGCAGCGGCTGGCCAGGCTGCTATTCAGCATTGGTGAATACCACTACTTTCAAACTCGTGATTGGCTGAAAAATCACACGTGGCCAGCCCACGTGGGATTACTCCCCATTGGTAGCTTACTCCCCATTGGATGAAATCACTACTTTCAAATAAGTATAATCTCTCGTGATTGGCTAGCAGATCTGTCACTATTGGTCACCCTGCCTCATAATTAATGTAATAATATTTATATAAATATTCGTATTATTTATAGAAGAAATGAAAATTTTCCAGGAATATGTTCATACAAAGAAAGCTTTATTAAAACACACACACACACACACAGCTTTATGCTCACACATAGGTAATTAAAAAATTACAACTCTGAACTGTCCAATAGCCTCCTCGGGGTTGTAATTTGGCAGGGTTCTAGATAGACGCTTAATGTGCGTGGCTCTGTACTTCCGCGCCGCCTCTAACCGGGACTGCAGCTTGACAGAGTTCAGAAAACTCCGGCTTTCGAAAAGACTGCGACCGCACAATCCATCCAGAGACACCGTCCACAACGCCTTCTTCTTCATTGGACATTAGGTCTACCGTGGCGGACTTCCAGAGTTCCACTTTGTCACTTTCTAGCACACTCAGTCTCGATTCCAGCGGCTGAAAGAATCAGTAAATATTATTAGCCAAATCAAATCCTTTTTCCCATCTAAACATAGTGTCTAAAGCAGACCTGGAGATTCTTATCCATGCATTTGTCTCCAGTAGGTTAGACTACTGCAATGGCCTGCTCACAGGTCTGTCCAAACAGGCTGTAAAACAGCTGCAGTACATTCAAAATGCAGCAGCTCAAGTCCTGACTAGAACCAGGAAGTACGATGGTAAGGCAAGTTTATTTGTCTAGCACAATTCATACACAATGCAACTCGAAGTGCTGAGCAAAATAAGAAAGCATTAAAATAAATAATCCCAGTACATTAACAAAGATAAATATAAAATACCTCAGTTGTAGCACAGCTAAAGTGACAGCTCCTCTCTGACAATGTTTAAAACCAGGTTAAAGGGAGAAACAGTAAAACACTTACACACAATGTCGTCTTTATCAACATGGTGGAAATGTGGACTTATTGTTCACATTGTATTGCAGATATTGTGTTAAGCAAATAGGAGGTCACCGTCTCATTACGAGGCGAGATTAGTCTGAAAACAAAGTGTACAGTTATGATTGGTATCTATACATATCCATTACCGACACAAAACGTGTAGGTAAACCAAAATCAATTTCCATGGATACATGAACAATACTTACATAACCTTTTTGAGAAAATGGATCCTTCAATGAAAAAAGTGTGATAATTCTAAGAGCATAGCTTTTTTTGTTTTCGGGAAGGCATTTGTCTAAGGAGAAAAAAACAGTCATGGTCAAAGGACTTCATGGTTACATAAAAAGGCTAAATTAATAGTATCTACAAGTACATATTTTCACAGGGACCTAACCAAGAGATAATCTACAGGAGAACATCTACCTAGGTCATTTATAAAAGAGATCAGTACTATTTATCTTACAATGGGGAATCAATAACAGTGGTGAGAGAAACTGAATTGTTATGTGATTATTGTGAAAGGTCTTTCAAGTGATTTTCATTTTATTTTGAGTAAATATCCTTCCACTTGTAAGAAGGAACTTTTGAGTATTAACTGAGGGATACAACATACCCATGTGTTTCACTCATGTCACTGACGAGAAGGTCGACAAGTTGTCTTCGAGAGCGGAGATCTCACAGTGATCTCACAGAATTATAATCTTTAAGGATCTCTCGGTCACCAGGGTTTTCCTGCAGTTCCACCATCTACAAACACGTGGAAAATGTAAAATGACAATCTACAATTGTACCAAAAATCTTAGGATACAAAATGCAGCAGTACCTCTTTTGATGTGTACCTTTCTCCTTTCTCCATCTCCTCTGCTGTACATATGTGCATTTCAACACCAAACACAATCATATGTCATTTCTTTTTGTTATTGCTTTATGAACTTACACAGGAATCGAGGTGCCGGACAATCTTGGAAAGCTTAGCGCCAGCAGACCCCCTTTTGGCCTTAAGAGCTTGATGAACTGTGTCGTTAGGCAATCCAATGCTTCAACGAAATCATTGCCCAGTTTGGAGCTGGTGATCTGGTTAAATTCTGCCAGGACCTGCAAAAAAAACAACATAAAACACTTCAAGTAAAATGCATAGATGTAAAAAATATGTACACACCTGTCTCTCTGTATGAAGTGCTGGCCAGCGCGCTTTGACATTTTCCACAGGTGGGGCAGAATTGACTATTTCTTGTTGTCGGACTGCAACACGCTGTAAGCAAAAAAAGAATAATCAATATATATAAAACAATATCACATGATTTTTGCTCAAATGTG
This sequence comes from Knipowitschia caucasica, assembly GCA_964034765.1. NCBI lineage: Eukaryota > Metazoa > Chordata > Actinopteri > Gobiiformes > Gobiidae > Knipowitschia > Knipowitschia caucasica. The sequence continues at coordinate 28,767,251 of OZ035824.1, read as the reverse complement.
TTTAAAGGAGGTCTAGATTCACTCAATAACATTATTAAGCAATGGACTTAATAAAAAAAAACAAAAAAAATGAACAGAAAGACAACAGTGACAAATGAGATGAAAAAGTACAGTAATAAAAGTGAAAGTCTTAGCGCTCAAATAAAGACAGGAACAGTGCAAAACAAATGATATATGTTAGATATTCCACAGTCTCCGCGTATATCAGGCTCTGCCATGAGCCCAAACTGCTTTTCCTTCGGTTCTTTCGAAGCAGTCTGCTCTGTGCGCCTCGTCCATGCTCCTGCAGCAGCTCCATGCTTTACAGAAAGTTATCACACACGGAGCAATCACATATGTGATATATATATCACATATATATGTGATTCCTAGCGGCGGCGGCCCGCGTAGTTAGGGCCGGGAATATGGCTCTGAACATGGCTACAGTTAGCTACTAACAGCTCCATTCACCGCTGTCCTCAGTAAACTCCCGGAGGCCGGACAGAGCTCTCTCAGGCCTCCGGGAGAGCGGCTCTGAACACGGCCACAGTCACTGCATTCACCGCTGAGCTGGTCGAACACACGAGTTTTATAAGATAATATAGTCGAATGTATACTCGTTCTTAACACACTTCTTTAGCTTTATACCTTTATAACAATGAACAACGTGTCTTAACACTTACCGTACATTCAAAAGAGTCCTCTCTTCACGTTCCAGACCGCACCGTCGACTTGAGGCAAAGTATTTCGTTGCGTTTTGCGCATGCGCGAAATGCGCATTCAGTTTGTGAAGTCCCCATGTTTTGGTTGTGTAAAGAGAGTGATGATAACACCAACAACCGTTTGTGTATATACTGGTCAAAGTGCTCGTGGGTCCTCCGGTATGATACTCCGTCTGGTTGGGAGGCCACCAGCAGACTGAAGTCGTCTGCCAATGATTTGTGTCTGAAGGTCAGGAATGTAGTTGTAATCCTTTGCTTCTTTGACAGTGTGTACCCGATACCGTTTCGATTTTTTGCTGTACAGTCTCTTTAGGCTACAAGATAAGTAATTTCATGTTAGAAGACAACTATATTTATGACTTGTCAATAGGAAGTAGTGAATGATACTTACGACACTTGGCCTTTGCTGTTCACATGTGCCGGACGGCTGTTGTGGTGATTGTAGTCCAAAGCTTTGAACCTTTCAACATTTTGCCACATTTCAGGCTTCAAACATAAAGATATAAAAATTACATTTTTTTGTCAAGAATCAACAACAAGTGGGACACAATCGTGAAGTGGAACGAAATTTATTGTATAATTTAAACTTTTTTAACAAATAAAAACTGAAAAGTGGGGCGTGCAATATTATTCGGCCCCCTTGCGCTAATACTTTGTAGCGCCACCTTTTGCTGCAATTACAGCTGCAAGTCACTTGGGGTATGTCTCTATCAGTTTTGCACATCGAGAGACTGGATTCTTTCCCATTCTTCCTTGCAAAACAGCTCGAGCTCAGTGAGGTTGGATGGAGAGCGTTTGTGAATAGCAGTCTTCAGCTCTTTCCACAGATTCTCGATTGGATTCAGGTCTGGACTTTGACTTGGCCATTCTAACACCTGGATACGTCTATTTGTGAACCATTCCATTGTAGATTTGGCTTTATGTTTTGGATCATTGTCCTGTTGGAAGATAAATCTCCGTCCCAGTCTCAGGTCTTTTGCAGACTCCAACAGGTTTTCTTCCAGAATGGTCCTGTATTTGGCTCCATCCATCTTCCCATCAATTTTAGCCATCTTCCCTGTCCCTGCTGAAGAAAAGCAGGCCCAAACCATGATGCTGCCACCACCATGTTTGACAGTGGGGATGGTGTGTTCAGGGTGATGAGCTGTGTTGCTTTTACGCCAAACATATCCTTTTGCATTGTGGCCAAAAAGTTCGATTTTGGTTTCATCTGACCAGAGCACCTTCTTCCACATGTTTGGTGTGTCTCCCAGGTGGCTTGTGGCAAACTTTAAACGAGACTTTTTATGGGTATCTTTGAGAAATGGCTTTCTTCTTTCCACTCTTCCATAAAGGCCAGATTTGTGCAGTGCACGACTGATTGTTGTCCTATGGACAGACTCTCCCACCTCAGCTGTAGTTATCTGCAGTTCATCCAGAGTGATCATGGGCCTCTTGGTTGCATCTCTGATCAGTCTTCTCCTTGTTTGAGATGAAAGTTTGGAGGGACGGCCGGGTCTTGGTAGATTTGCAGTGGTCTGATACTCCTTCCATTTCAATATAATTGCTTGCACAGTGGTCCTTGAGATGTTTAAAGCTTGGGAAATCTTTTTGTATCCAAATCCGGCTTTAAACTTCTCCACAACAGTATCTCGGACCTGCCTGGTGTGTTCCTTTGTCTTCATGGTTCTCTCTGCGCTTTAAACAGAACCCTGAGACTAACAAAGAGCAGGTGCATTTATACGGAGACTTGATTACACACAGGTGCATTCTATTTATCATCATCAGTCATTTAGGACAACATTGGATCATTCAAAGATCCTCACTGAACTTCTGAAGTGAGTTTGCTGCACTGAAAGTAAAGGGGCTGAATAATATTGCACGCCCCACTTTTCAGTTTTTTATTTGTAAAAAAAGTTTAAATGATCCAATAAATTTTGTTCCACTTCACGATTGTGTCCCACTTGTTGTTGATTCATGAAAAAAAATTATTTCGCCACCTGGCGAAATGTTGAAAGGTTCAAGGGGGCCGAATACTTTCGCAAGGCACTGTAACTCATTGCCTGCCAGCCCATTTCAGGACAGGTACTCCCATATTGCCAGCAATTTCTGATGATTTTTATTTATTTTTCAAGACCCACAGGATATTGTGTACTATGACTATCTGAAATCCAACCAGATTCTGAAAGAATGGACTGTCTACTTTCATCAGCAAGAAGAATTTTGTTTCTAGCTTATTTCGTTCCCCTGTAATCCCCAGTCGAGTAGAGGGAAGTTTTACTGAAATCACAGTCTCAGACAAAAAGCTGAGAAAAAGAGGATGCAAGTGCATCCTGTTTTCAAAACATCCAGAGGCAGCGCTGGTGCCACCTGCTGGCTCGATAAAATATGCTCTAAAGCTGATCCCCATACATCTTAGATAAAATAGACATCTGGGTACATGAAAATAGCGAAAAACGCATTTAACACGTCAATCGCAGACAACCATAGTATTTGTTTTGACTTCAATGGCAGACAATGAGTTAAATAGATAAAGTGACTGAGTAAACTGTTACTTTAGACTGTCATATTGTTGTACCTAGCTAGTACCTCATGTCTTTCAGTCTTCTACGGAAGAACATTGTTGTCACACACACACACAAAAAAAAAACATCTCATAATTATGAGATACTATCTCATAATTATGAGATAGTATCTCATAATTACGAGTTAACTATCTCGTAATTACGAGATAATTATCTCGTAATTATGCGAAAATTATCTTGTTCTAGAAATTATGAGATAATAAAAACAAAAAAAACCCTCATCAGGCAGGCTGCACTCCATTGATTCATCAACAACTCGGCAGTACAGGTAATGTTTGTTTATATTAACAACTGACTGATTTTTGTATTAAATAGGTGTTTAAACCATTCATTAGGAAAACCTTTTTGTATAACTATTTGTCATAGTCACAAAGTTACTATCATTACTAGATTTTTTTTTTTTTTACATTTGTTTTTTGTGTGTGTCAACAATACTCTTCCGTAGTCTTCAATATCATCATCTTGACTTCTGTGCAGTTGTATTTTTTTTAAGAGCGAGTTCAGCATGTATGTTCTGCTGCTCTGATGCCATTAGAGATTAGAATGTTAGCAGAGTTCCTCATCTGATTGTATTGATCCATCCCTCGAAATAGAATCACATTAATACTAACAACCTCAGATACAAGATCCCTTCATCCTTCTCTCACTCCTTTCTCTTCTTACATCTGCTCCTGTGTCAGTGTTGATATAACTTTGAATAACCAGCCTTTCTTCTCTGTCTTCAACAAGCAGGGTGCACTCTAATGAAGGGAGTGAAACTACAATGATGAAATACTATGTTAGATCTTCACACTGAGGTTTCCAACGCCATAAAGCCAAAGGACACGCGGATCATTTACAATTTGAATAGAGAACTGATAGGAATCAGCCAAAGTCATGGGATCGTGTCTTTAATTCAGACAGAAGACATGTTTTATTGTTGATGGTAGACGCACAAACAAAAGCACACGAACAAAGGATGTTAAAGACAGCAAGTGATAATATACTCAGGAGAAACAGAGACCTCCAATCAGCAGCTGCCACAGTGCGCTTGTAGCTTGGCCTTCAGATAGACAAAACATGAAGTGGAAAAGTACAGGCTTCTGCATATGTAAAAATGAAGTTAGAACTTTAACCATAGTTGCTTAAAAGTCTCATGAAATCACTACAGAACAATTATGCATGTATAATGCCTGGGAAATTCACTTTTTACAAGGCTTTGTGTTGACCTATGTCGTGAGCACTACTGTGTGAACGCTGTTACTTGACAGTAACAGTTATCAATTCATATTCATATCCTCATTCCACAAGGTGTATCATACTTGTAAGTGTAACAAAGAGTATAGGTAACTTCTGAAAGCCTGGCCCTAGTGTATAGCCGCGCGGCGCGGACCTTACGGTGAAGTGACGTCACGGCAGGGTGGGCGGCACGGTGGCTGAGTGGATAGCACTCTCAAAAAGAAGATTCTGGGTTCGAATCCCGGTCGGACCAGGGCCTTTCTGAGTGGAGTTTGCATGTTCTCCCCGTGTCTGCGTAGGTTTCCTCCGGGTACTCCGGTTTCCCCTACTACTAAAAATATGTAACCTTGCCTGCAAGCTGAATTCTCGCGGTATTTGTGAGTTCACAAACACTCGTGGAGAACGCGTTAGAGTTCTACACAATCATCAATCTGGCTCTTGCCAGGTTAAAAAATATGTACAATAGGTCTGGCATGTGCCTCCTGTACTGGCGACCCCACTCCCATCTCTGTGTGGAGTGAGAGGACAAATGCCCAATAATAACAATTGTAAACCGCTTTGTGACTCTGTCTGTGAAAGGCGGTATATAAATAAACATTACTTACTTACGTCTCTTTGGTTCTATTAAAGACTGTCACGTGACAGACGCGCAGTCAAAGCCACGCCCCCTCTCTTCCTCTGAGGTGCTAAACTTTAGCCGCTAAACTGACACTTTGCAGTCTTTAGCCCAGCTAAACCATAGAGCTAAACAAGCGCTTATCTTAAAAGCTGTATACCCTGAGAGTTTTCTGATAGCAACATGTTTTACTGCAAAAATGCATTTTTTTTCCTACGTTTAACCTAAAGTTCCTGCATTTGAAGAATTTTCGCAGCACGTGTTGACTCGTTGTCCACGTCAAGGTAAGAGACATTGAACTTGTTTTTTTCAGATATGAATAAGTGTTTCCATGGCCAATGTTTTAAAATTTGTTTTTGATAATACAATACATCAATGGAATCTCCCAATTCCCCCTTTGTTGCTTATTTGTGGTGGAGGAAAGTACAACTAGAGATAAATAAACTACCCATGCAAAAGTACTTCAAATTGTAGTATTACCTAGTAAAACATTATAAACCATACATCCATCCATTTTCTTCCATTCGTTGCCGGGTCGTGGGGACAGCAGTCTGTTAAAGCAGAGACGCCTATCCACACACACTTCCTCCAGCTCATCGGGGACCCCAAGGCGTTCCCAGGAGACTTGTCCTTCCAGCGTGTCCCATTACGCCCTTTATATACCTTTTATTATTTTTCAACAATTGTGTAGAGAAAGTCTTCAGAACACATTACATGCAGTCACTTACACACTACATGCAGTTACAAAATTATGTACCTCCAGCAGAAGTTCATTGAAGTATTTGGGACACACAACAGAAACAGAGTTAGGCCTGGTTTAGCAGTCTTATGGCCTCTGAAATAAAATTCCTTCTCATCCTCAGTATTGGCTTTGAATTGATGATAGCATCTCCCAGATGGAAGCAACATGAACAGTCCATGATCAGGGTGGTTGTATGACAGGACAGTGAAACCGTCTGTTTCACTTCCTTTCTGTTAATCCTTAGGACAAAGAATAACAGACTGCGCCGTTATTGGATACATTCAGAATCTATATGAACATGAATGTTTTAGATTCAGATTGTTTGTGTAACAAACTTTATCAACTTTCTGGTTGTGGAGAAGATCCAAATGGTGATAATGGATAATATTAGAGAGTATTATCTGACAAGCAACGTACAGTAGCATCTCCTTCGCTTCAACCGTTAAGCTCCAGCAAGGCTTAAATTGATCAATAGCAGGAGCCGGAACAGCACTGCTTTCCTCTGCCCCATCCTTAGACTGCCTTTTGTTCAGTCACTCTATGTCTCTGGAGTGTTTTTGTTGCTGTAATCACATGTAACTCCTGGTATCACACAAAGCGAGTACCCTGTTCTCAGTTATGCTACATGTTTTATTGGAACAACCTTTTATCAGTACTAAGAACCAATCTGACTGAAAATGTTGTAGATTCATACTGTTTTAAAATCCACAGCAGTCCCAATTATCAAAAGTTGATCACCCTGTTACCTGTTGATCAGACCTTACTTTTATGCATCTAGGCCCGAGGCCCTGTCAGGAGCATGTGGCCCCCGCAGTGCAGCGCCCGGGACTCATCTCTTCATGTTGGCCAGCACGACAGGAGCAGGAGGTTTTTACCAATAGTGTTTGTTTTTTGTGCTTGATTGCGATGTTCTTAATCGCAATCAGGGCTCTTTCATGTTTACTGTGTATGTAGTAGTGTGCACAGTTCATCCGCTCACCAGCTGGGGGCGCTAGACGCTACACTATAAAACCCCCCAAATGGTTGACGTTTGTCCCGCTTGCAATCTGTACTTCCGGGTGCTGGTCGCTCGGCTTGTCTGTGTTGTTTGTTTGGGGGTCGGTACTCCGCGTAGAAGTTAGTGGCACTGCCAGCTCTGGAGGCGCTTTCAACGCGCAGCTGGGTGGCGCTTCACTGTAGACTGGATGTGTGTGGTCCCCGGTGGTCCTCTGAAGCTTGGAGTCATTCCCTCCCCAGTGAGAACTCTGTGAGAGAGCGTGTCCTAACTTTGTTATAAGAACGGCCTGAGTGTTCCGGGCGCACAGCACAGCACAACCATCGCTGTCTTTTAAACGCTGCCTTTACCCATTGTAATTTCCTGCTGTCTTCATTCAGAGAATGTGTAATTTGTTGAATCCTGTACTGTAACTGATTTGTTTAAGTTAATGAGCGCAATCAACTCAGAAAGAAAAGTACAAAACAAGCTAAACTTGATGAATAACTTGTGCTTGAATGGAAACCTTCTGTCCTCGTTCAATCCACTTATTGTGTGTCCGTATGGTTTATGTTTAATAACCTTAAACATACTACAAACCCTCATATCCTACTGTATTTCTAATCCTTTTTCTTTTTTACATAGCGACCCTATTTGAATTTTTTTTTTTTTTTATTGATCAGAAATTCAAAAATAATAAATACAATAAGAATGTATATAATATATTTTAATTTGTAGAATCAACATCCAGCCATCATGGGAGTTCCAGTGGCAGATGCAATGATGCAGCTGTTCATGAAATTTGTCGACCGTTGTTTCAGAACTGGTCATCTTTAATTGAACGTAACTATTGGCAGTGGCATGCACGAAAACACATGCACACGCTTAACTCCATCCATTTTCTACCCCTTAATCCATTTTTGGGTCGGGGGCGTGGACAGAGATTCCACCCAGTTCACATAGCACCAGCCCCTCTCTGATCCCTCCTGCAGACCGGTGAGTCCACAGGAGGCTCCCCCAGGACCCTTAACTCCATTTTGTTATATATTTAGAAAAATATTATTTATTTTTTAAATAATTAACCCTGAAATACAGCATATTTTCACGCAAAAACTCAATGAATTGAAAGTCCTGGAAATGGTTTTTGTTCAATCATTTTGGCAAGAGTTCAACATAGTTTTTAGTATTTGTAACATTTTTTGTGACCGGTTGTCATTTTAGCAGTAGTCCTACAGGTCAAGCCCTGGGCATAGTTCTAGGAAGGAACCCAATGCTGTCCTCCATCAAAAGTAAATCAAAGTAATTGTAAAGCGAGGCAACACTTATAACCAGGTTTCTTTAAGGAACAACACAGCATACAGCAGGTCCTTTTAGCTCGCATATGGATTGACAGACGTTGTGGTGGACTTGAGTTTGGCCTAGTTCAGTGTGTTGTAAGTAGCACACAGAGCTGTCTCCTGATCCCAGCAGACTCCAGCTGAATAATAGAGTGGTGCTGAGGCAGGGCGAGAGTATGTGGACACTGTACCTGCTGGACAAGCAAAGATTTATTTTTACTTCTTTGGACTTTTTTTTACTGACACAAAAGTTTATGCAAGGGGTTAATAAACAAAAGCACAATATAACATTTTAGGTCTCTTTATAGTCTCTCTTTTGCCGTGACCTAGAAAGGGAAACAAATTGGCATGCCACTTTTGACAATAAACTTAACTTTTACTCATTCCATTCCATACAATTAATCCGTCCCGATATAATGTTTCCTCATCCATTTGGTCTCTCGTGTTGCTCCTCCTGAGTCCTTTTTAGAAATGACAAACCGGTGGGAGAGGAAAAGCCATTTATCAAAGCACTGGAGTCGACAGCTGAGTTTTGTGGCGTGTCACTTCCAAACTGACAGCTCCTTTCTGCTCACAGCTCACACATGGAAACAGATGTCAGTCCTCTGCTGTACTGTGATTTAGAGAATGTACCTTTGATATCTCTGAGTCCACAGCCTTTGTGGACAGAAGTACTTTGATTCAAGTTGATGAATAATTCTAAAAAAAACACCCTGTTTCCTGCTGCAGCAATGTTATAGTAGGTTTACTAATTTGAAGTTAGTTTGTTTGAAGTTCTTTCTTAAATTGAGCTTGGTCTCATGTTTCTCCAGACTTGTTTAAAAAGTGGCCTGCGCTGACAGTGAGTTAGAGGTGTCTGTGTGATGGATGTGTTCCTGCAAACAGAAGTGCTGTGTCGCCTCCCGACTCACCTTCAGGCTCAGAGCGCACCATAAGTTTAGAGGGGGGACTTTAGCATCAAATATGTGTGAAAACTTTTCAGTGCAGAGTTTCAAAATGTACTGTTTACTGCTTATGCTTATGATTGTTCAGATAGACCCATCAAGGGTCAATTTTGTCTGCCAACTGCTTGCATCCAGTGTGAATCTGGTCTTTAAAGCGCTTCAGTATGCAATTTTCAGGTCTATCTTGCAAGTTTGGTTTAGATCACTATATCGTCATGGATTGTTCAGAATTGGAAATGTTTATGTTGGATGATGGATTAACTACAAGTAGGTCTGTAACAAGCCACAATTTTATTTTGAAGAACAATTTTTGTAATTTAACCCAGATAAAACGGAAGTGACGCCACCAGAGAATATCCTAATGGATGTATTTTATAACAGACATTTACACAACTGCTTTTAGTTTGAAGTTCTCTTCTTAAATCGGATATGATGTCTCACAGCATTTTCTGAAATGTGTATGTAGAGTCCTTAACAATTTATCAATTTCTGTATAAATAATTTTTGATGATTTAAAAACTCAATTAGTTGCGATTAATTAATTCGTTTTTACAGCCCTACCCAGATTAATTCAAAGGTGCAGTTTGGAGAATAGGCTAACATATTTACAGGGACACAGTCAATATTACCCACCCCCTATTTGTAAACAGTTCTATGAGTATTTCTCCACATTATGCACATGGAGCCTGGAGCGGCCAAACACTCTAGTGACGCCCTATTGGCTGGTGATGAAGACCTTTTTGGCAACAGCTCCTCTCTGAGCTGTGGTTCATTAATGCTCTGTGCGTGTCCTGTGACTGGGGACGGAGCCCTCCTCTCTTATCAAGAGCAGCAGCAGGCACACATGGATCCAACCACCACACACACAAACACACACACAGATCCAACCACCACACACACACACACACACACACACAAATCCAACCACCATACACATAAACACACACAAACTCGCATACACTCTAACAGATAATGGATTAAAGACTGGAAAAGTCACTACCATCAGCCGTGAGATCCCCTTAAAGGACAATGGAGCTCTCTTCTCCCTTCACCCTGCTCTTTTCCTGAAACACCGCTCAAGCTGTTCTATAGCCTACAGTAACGGAGATATTACAGTACAAAAACACAATACCAGAACCGAATGAAATGTCGGTTCGAAGTGTGTGTGTGTGTGTGCACGCACACACACACCCTGTCCCTCTGCCATTGTGTGATAACTGTTGTTCTTTGTCTTTAAAGTGTGTTTATTGTTTACCATATTAAATTAGTTTGTTGTATGTGACTATCCCCTAATTTTAAGCGTGAATGAAAGAAACATTTGTAAGGGTAATGCATAGAACACAGGTCATTATCAGACTATAATTACCGACAGGGCGAACCGGACCCTGACGCGAAGCAGGGTCTGCTTCTGCCCTTGAAGTACTTATTTTCCGATAATGACCTGCGTTCTTAACATTATCGCACTTATTATACGGTAATCTTCCAACTGAACACACAAAATAAACTTCAGTCCACTTTTATGAATGCCGAAAGGTTTATTTAATGACTGCAAATGAAATAGTTCCCAAAGGTTTTGCCGTTGCTAGACAGTTTGGACACACTAGAATAGCTGGCGAGTAACAGCTAGGCTAGCTACTTATTAATAGGGCCCGTCCCAATTTGGAGGGCACTCGAGTTGTGAGTGCCCTCAACAGAAGAGTGCCCTCCCATAGGTGAGTGCACTTGCAGGATATTTTCCCTGAGAATATCCTACTATCGGTCATTACGATTACGACCACCAGGGTGATCCCATGATGCAGGGTGGTTCTATTTCATATGTTGCTTCGCCCTTTAGGCTTCGCTAATGCATATCTCTCGGAAGCATCGCTTCCCGCCCTGAGAAGATCAAACGATCCACCCTCCAATCACCTTCACGTCCTGGCGTAGGCCAGTCCCCTATAAATAGGGCCATGCACCACAGCTCTTCTCCTTTCTCTCTCAGCTTGCCTAAGAGAAGCTTCGATTCATTTGCTAGGATGTCTTCAAGCAAGATCCCCGCGCCTGAGAACTTGCCACCCTCCGGTGTCAGGCTGCGGATCTGCGACTTGTGCCCAGCGGCACTCTCCCAGACTGACCGCCACGAGTCCAGCGTCTTCTGCCTGGGCTGGCGTCGTGCCGCGGGAGAAAGCCCCAGATGTGTGGCTTGTCTCGCCGTGGATTATTTATGCCGTATAGAGTGGTGCCCTTGGTGGCATCGCGCATGGTGTGCTACCCTCTATCCACGCTGAACAGACGTATAGCTAATACACCACAGATGGTTGTCCTAGCTTAACACATCACTTTGCTCGCTTCATCCCTGGAGTGGTGCCCATGGTGGCTCGCTCAAGGTGTGCTACGTTCTGCTCACGCTGGACAGGCGTAATACTACTGCACCACAGATGGTTGCTTAATAACATCACTCTCGGTGCCCATGGTGGCTCGCTCAGGGTGTGCCTCTGCTTCACTAAATCAGCCGCGAGGGGATAGGCCCATGACAGCCCATTCCCCGGCGCTAGCGTATGGAGTATACGCGGGTGCGGAGGCCTGGCCTTGGCTTTCCTCCCATAGAGGATGGAGTACGCCTGTACACCAGCTTCCTACGGGGTCTGGACTGGCACCAGCTCGGGGCTCGGCTCCACGCGGCCACCCGGAGAAGGGCCCTGGGCCGCAGCTAGGGCCCAGCCCTCTTCCCAGGGCCCCCCCCCCCCACTGCAAAAAGTGGGACTGCTCGGCCCCCTCTCAGTCCACAGTGTTGTGGAGCGGGGGCTCGGCTTCACGTAAGCGCAGCACACCTGCCCTCACGCGGCCACCTGGAAAAAGGCCCAGGGCCGCAGCTAGGGCCAAGCCCTCTTCCCAGGGGCCCCCCACTGTAATAAGTGGGACTGCTCGGCACCCCCTCTCAGTCCACAGTGTTGGGGAGCTGGGGCCCGGCTCCACGTAAGCGCAGCACACCTGCCCTCACGCAGACACCCGGAAAAGGGCCTAGGGCCGCAGCTAGGGCCCAGCCCTCTTCCCAGGGGCCTCCCACTGCAATAAGCGGGGCTGCTCGGCCCCCTCTTAGTCCACAGTGTTGGGGAGCAGGGGCTCGGCTCCACGTAAGCGCAGAACACCCGCCGTCACGCGGCCACCCGGGAAAAGGCCCAGGGCCGCAGCTAGGGCCCAGCCCTCTTGCAAGGGGCCCCCCACTGCAATAAGCGGGACTGCTCGGCCCCCTCTTGGTCCACAGTGTTGGGGAGCAGGGGCTCGGCTCCACGTAAGTGCAGCACACCTGCCCTCACGCGGCCACCCAGAGAAAGGCCCAGGGCCGTAGCTAGGGCTCAGGCCTTTTTCCCACGGGCCCCCCACTATCCGATGCCTCCCCAGGATGGGACATCTGTGGGCGGACCAGGCCTTTCTCCCTCCTCCCATCTCGCTGTGCTTCCCTTGACCCATGTTGTCACCGTAACGGAACAGTCGGGGCTCCGGGGAACTCTGTGGTTACACAGAGTGCTGAGTCGGGGCTATGCTCTCCAGTTCTCCTGGCGGCCCCCTCCTTTCTGCGGCATTCTCCAGACAGGGCTAGGCAGCCCGGAGAACGCCGTGGCGCTTCACAGGGAGGTCAACACGCTTCTGCAGCGCCGGGCGGTAGTGGAGGTAGACCCGCTCAAGGCAGGGACAGGGTTTTACTCTCCATACTTCATTGTTCCCAAAAAGAGCGGGGGGGTGCGGGCCATTCTGGACCTGCGCGTCCTCAACGGCTGCATAGCCAAGCGACCGTTTCGCATGCTCACAGTCAAACAGCTGCTGCTGAGCATCAGGCCCGGGGACTGGATGTCCTCCGTGGACCTCAGAGACGCGTATTTCCACATACCCATTGCTCTGGGGCACAGGAAGTTCCTCCGGTTTTCTGTGGGGGGGGGTGTTTCGAGTATTGCCGTCTCCCGTTCGGCTACTCCCTAGCCCCCCGCACCTTCTCCAAGTGTGTGGAGGCGGCGCTAGAACCCCTTCGGCGTCAGGGCCTCAGGATACTGACGTATATCGACGACTGGCTGATCCTGGCCTCCTCTCGGGAGGAGGCGCAGGATCACACGTCCAGAGTGATGAACCACGTTGCCCGCCTAGGGTTTGTGATCAATATGGACAAAAGCTCCCTGTGCCCGGCCCAGGAGATTTCGTATCTGGGGCTGGTCTTGAATTCCAGGAGCATGACGGCTTCACTCTCGCCGGAGAGACAAGCGGCGGTTCAAAACCTGGGCCGGGTCGTTCTGGGCGAACCTCGGGTCCAACCGCGGCAGATCCGGTCACTCTTGGGCATGATGGCAGCGGCCCATCCAGTGGTGAGACTGGGGTTGCTGCACATGCGATATCTCCAGAGGTGGTTCTCACACCTCAGGGGTTTATCACGGAGGGAGCGACTGTCGGAGAGGGCTCGGAACGACGTCGCCTTCTGGCTGTCCCCAGGTCGACTCCAGGAGGGAGTTCGAATGGGTCTGGTGGACCACCACATCGAGGTCTTCACGGACGCCTCACTGAGCGGTTGGGGAGGCGTGCTCGGCCACCACTCGGCAGGAGGCGTTTGGTCCTCCCCCTTGGGGCACATCAACCTCCTGGAGTTGGAGGCGGTGCGGTTAGTGCTGGCCCATTTTGTGACCAGACTGGAGGGCCAACATGTGATTATTCGGACGGACAACACCACTGTGGCAGCTTACCTGAACAGGCAGGGGGGGACCAGGTCCCCCGCCCTTCACAGGCTGGCAGTGGAGGTTCTTCTGTGGGCGGACGTTCACCTAGCCTCTCTGAGGGCCCGTCACATCCCAGGCGAGCGCAACGTGGCCGCCGACAGGATGTCCAGGGGCGGGGCCTTGCGGGACGAGTGGGGTCTCGCCCCAGCGGTCGTGGCGGAGGTCTGGCTCCGGTTCGGAACACCGGTGGCCGACCTTTTCGCAAATGCAGAGAACGCACAGTGCCCACTCTGGTTCTTGCTCAGGTCCAGCGACGAGCCCCCTCTCCGGGTGGACGCCATGGCGCACAGGTCGTGGCCCAACGGTCTCCTCTACGCCTTCCCGCCTCTCCGGCTCTTGGCAGCCCTGCTTTACAGGGTAAAGAGGGAGGGGGTCTCCATCCTGGTGGTGGCGCCGGACAGCCCGGGAGCCAGGTGGTATCCGGACCTGGTGAGCATGGCGCTCGGTCCGCCTTGGCCCATTCCGGACCGTCCCGATGCTCTGAGACAGGCAGGGGGAGCCCTTTACTCACGCCCTGTCCTGGGACACAGGCTCAGGGTTTGGAGGCTGAAAGGGGGAAACTGTTGAGCCTTGGTCTCCCTCCCTCAGTGGTCGCTACTATTCAGGGTGGGAGGGCTACATCCACCACCAAAGCGTATGAGGTTTGCTGGAAACTCTTCGCCTCTTGGTGCGTGGACAGAGGCCTGGACCCCACCTCGTGTTCCATCCAGGAGGTCTTGGCTTTTCTCCAGTTTTTGCTGGAGAAGGGAAGGGCGGCCGCCACTCTGGGTGTGTTCGCGGCGGCCATTACCACAAGGCACGTGGGGTTTGGTAGCCACTCTGCGCGTAGCCACCCCTTGGTGAAGCGCTTTCTCCGAGGGGCCCGCAGGATCAGACCTCCCCTCCGGCGGTCGGCTCCGTCTTGGGACCTTCAGGTGGTCTTAGCTGGTCTGTCGGGGCCTCCATTTGAACCCTTGGACAATGCGACCATTGCCTGTTTGTCCTACAAAACGGCATTGTTGTTGGCGTTGGCTTCGGCCAAGAGGTCTGGGGATGTGTGCGCCCTTTCCATGCAGCCGTCTTGCTTGTCCCTCCCCGATCGGGAGGGCATGATGGAGTTGTGGCCTAACCCGGCATTCCAGCCCAAGGTCGTCACGTCATCTTTCAGATCTAGGGTGATCAGGGTGAGATCGTTTTTCCCTCCTCCGCATGCTTCGGAGGAGGAAGAGCGGCGTCATAGTCTCTGCCCGATCAGGGCTGTGAGATGCTATTTGGACCGCACGTCTGACCTCAGACGGTCGAATCAGTTGTTTGTCGGGTTTGGCACCAGGAGTCAGGGTGCTGCTTTGTCTCCACAGCGCTTGGCCCACTGGCTTTGCCTTGCTATTCGTTTGGCGTATGAAGCTCAGGGCTTGCCGCCTCCGGCCCAGTTGAGGGCTCACTCCACTCGCGGGGTTGCCGCTTCGGTGGCTTTGTTCCGTGGCACTTCGGTGGAGGAGATCTGCAGAGCGGCGTCTTGGTCCTCCTCCTCGACCTTTGTGCAGTTTTACCTACTAGATGTGGCCTCTGACTCTGTGGCTCATTCGGTTTTGAGTGCAGGGCGGCCCTAGTTCCTCCTTCGTCTAGGGTTAGGTGGAGAGGTGTTGGTGCTCTTGGGAGAGGCGGCCTGGACACCTCTGCAGTAGGGGTAGGCGCTCTTGGGAGAGGCGGCCTAGACCCTTCTGCAGTCTGCTCTACATTCCTGGGGTTCAGGTGCTCTTGGGAGAGGCTGCCTGCCCAGGTTTGTTTCTGAATTCTTTCCTGCTTTGCAGGTTGGGGAATGCGCGGGCACTCTTGGGAGAGGTAGCCCTGCATCCCTTTCTCTATGGCTCGTAGGACCTCCGTTTCTACCGCTTGGTTGCGGTATGAGCAGGAGGGTCACGAGTTTGCTCCAATCACCAGAGTTCATGCCTGCTGGGAGTACATTGGTCTGGGCTTCGCTATGTTATGCATTAGCGAAGCCTAAAGGGCGAAGCAACATATGAAATAGAAACCCCAGTTACCTAATGTAACTAAGGTTCTATGAATATGTTGCGAAGCCCTTTAGCTTCGAGCCCAGCAGGCCTGCCCTCTCTTATTCGGCTGAGTTCGAAAGGAGAAGAGCTGTGGTGCATGGCCCTATTTATAGGGGACTGGCCTACGCCAGGACGTGAAGGTGATTGGAGGGTGGATCGTTTGATCTTCTCAGGGCGGGAAGCGATGCTTCCGAGAGATATGCATTAGCGAAGCCTAAAGGGCTTTGCAACATATTCATAGAACCTTAGTTACATTAGGTAACTGGGGTTTTTTAAGGGTGTCAGTGCCCTCGCCTCTTCTCCCTAAGTATTGGGAAACCCTACAACCCCAGCGGGCATGCGCAAAATCTAGGGCAAGGGTGAGAATTGGGACGGGCCCATATTAAACTGGATGTTACCGTTGAAGGTGCTGTTGGAGGTGAGGAGTGATGGTGTATCTCAGGGTAAGTTGAAAGTCAGACTCCTGTTAACCTCGAGCGATTCCTCTAGCTTCTCTCACAGAGACAAAAGTAGTGATAAGCGCCCATGGATTTATTATAATATCGCTATAATAACACTAGCGTAAATATGCTAACAGTATCTATTTCCCGAAGCACGTTGGCGAAGGGGCCGGACTACTTGCAGAGTGATCTGACACAATACAATTTTTTCTTGTATAGCCCTAGGTCACAACAGAAGTCATCTTAGAGGACTTAACAAAACCATTGAAATCACCAACACAGGTCAGAGAATCAACAGTTAAAACACATGAAGAATATAAAGCACACACAGAAGAAAATGTCCATACATGTTGTAGAATGTTAAAGTGTCCTGATCATCACCAATCCTTTCTGTTGGACACTAACTGTCCAACAAGACCCTCCTGCATCGACAAGGAAAAACTCTTAAAAGACCCAGTGGGAAAAAGTGAGAAACCTTGGGGAGAACTAGGGAAACCCACAGGGAGGGAGACCCATATGAGAAAGGGATCCGCTCCTCTGGACGGAAAGGCTAGGACCTAAGCTAGCTACAGAACGTGGACCAGTGGCCACTGAACGTGGACAGGTCCTGTGCAGGACTGAAGCACTCCCAGGCGGGTCGGGCCGGGCAGTCTGCAGGTGTAGATGGAGGAGGCCAGGCTCAGAGATCCCGTCATCGTACCATGAAACAGACAATGGGACAACGGGTGAATAGCAATGAACAAACTACAGTCAGAATCCTAATAATGCTAAACAGATAAAGTAGAAAGTAGGAGAGGATAGTGCTCAAGTTACCATACTTCTCTCAGCAAACTGACTCCCTATGCAGCTTGACTGACAGTCTGAGGAGTTTAGCCTTCCCTCCCACCTTACCTTCCTAGCCATATGCTAAACTAAAGAGGACTGTTTTAAACCTAGCCTTGAATAAAGAGTAGGGCTGGGCGATATGGCTGAAAAACTATATCACGATATAAGTTTTTTTTTTAACCTAAATAAATATATTTGTCGTGTGGGCTAACCAACCTTAGCAGCCTTGTTTACAGTCACGGGGCGATGAGGCTGGAGGAATATGTTCACACTGTGTCCCTCGTTGTTAGTCCTGGTTTAATCCTGTTTTTTTATTCCTGGTTTAGCTCCTGGTTTAGCTGTTTGAGGGTCTTGTGTCCCCGTGACCGCTCCGTGCGGCTCTCTGTGTCGCACATGCTTCCCGAGGAAAAAGTTAATCTCTTGCTTTCGCCGAATACATCGGGTCTGTCCACTGCCTCTGCCGCCGCACATGTTATTCCGCGCACGTACGTGCATAACCATTGACACGGCATTGAAACACGAGCTATAGATCCATGGACGCTACGTATGGTGCGGTTGTTGTTGTTTTTGCATTTCCCACAAAGTTTTGCGGTTCCTGCTCGGCTGTTATTGGTCGAGAAGCCTCTGCCTACATCCCCCACAATGCCATGCGCTTATGAGTCGGCTTTACTTCCGGTGTTTTCTTCCTGTTTTTCCTGACGGAGTTAAGTTAAACTATCGAACATTCTATCGACCCCATTCTCTATTGATATCGAACACATGTCTATCGTGATATATATCGTTATCGTTTTATCGCCCAGCCCTAATAAAGAGGATTCATGGATTGCACACCAGGTGTGCAAACCGATCCAGGCAAACCTAATTATATATTATATATCATATATACCACACGTACCATACATATTATATATATATTATATATAATACATAACATAACGTACAGCATAATATATAACATAATATACAACATAACACAATACACAACATAATACATATATTGTATAATATAAAACATAATATATAACATAATACTGCATATATATATATATATTATATATATATATTACCTAATTATATGCTAAATTAAAGTAGAGTGCTTTAAAGGTCCTATATCATGCTTTTCTTCATGTTTCACACTCAATCCTATACACATGTGTGATATTAATGTGTATGATACACCACACAACAATCAAAGCTTGTGAGATTAGAGCCATCTCTTGTATAGAGGTGACGTCACCTCGACTCAAACGAGCTGATCCAGAGAAGAGTCTGCTCCTCTGCCTGTGAGCCCGCCTCCCCCCGCCCGCACGGTGACGTAGCATCACGCTTTTGTCGTTTATCACCTGTACTTAGTAATTTCATACATAAGAATAAACTTTTTCCAACAATGACAATCCGTACACATCGAGCCCTATGTCCTCGATGCACAATCAGACCCTAGTTATTTAGTTTACAGAAGTATACAGCGAGTTAGCGTCACTACTTACAGATCGAGGGGGTCCGAGTTACGTCTTTTACCGTGGGAATAACGTGTTTCCAGATCAGCTTTTGAGTAAGTCCAGTTCCATTGTCCCTGTAGTTCTGGAACAGTCTCAGTGAAGTGTCGCAGATGAACCGGTATTATAATAGATCCATGAGATGAACAGATGAAAAAAGTCGAGCCGCTTTCTTCCTCTTAGGGCCAAATAGTGTGTCACATATTTACACCCATAACACACTTCATTCAAGTTGACGTGATCCTAACACTTTTAGTTGCTGACAAAAGCATAAAAACAGCAGCTCTATGTGGTGTCCGCGAGACCAGACCACAGACGCTGGACTCGGGAGCCGGAGCCTGTGCGCTCTGATTCGCTGTTTTGATCCGTCAATCACCTCCCGCCGGCTTTTAATTTATTTTTATTTTTATTATTTTTGACCAAAAACAGCATACTAATTGTGTATTGTTTACCCCGTTTTGACAAAAGTATTTAACAACTATTTTAAATACAAAGCAAACGGGGTCATGCGCGTCATGCGCGTCATCAGTGTGGTTTTCGTCACTGAAGTGGACCGGAGCGTTTCTGTGCCTCACGCTGGGGAAGGAGACAGATCGCTCTCTTACAAAAGATTGACAGAATCAATGAATAAACTACTGTGGGCATGTGTATGAAGGCCAAATAGCATTGTAATCATGTTTAAAGCAGAGAAAAGTCAAAAACCGTGATATGGGCCCTTTAAGCCTGGCCTTGAATGACACCCGTGAATTATAAGCACAAATTGAACCAAGATGGGGCGACAGAAGCTCAGTTGGTAGAGCATTGGCCTTTGGGCTTGAAGGTCGTAGGTTCGAGCCCACCTCAAGACCTACTTCACGACTCCCACTGATGAATGCTGTCGTTGTGTCCTTGGACAAGACGCTTAACCCCACTTTGCCTGAAGCCCCCACTGAAAGATCTCAGCTGTGGGCTCACCACCTGCAGGAGGATCAGTGAGGGGCTGGTGCTCTGTGCACTGGGTGCAGCTCTGACTGCCACCCCCCCGACCCTGAAATGGTTTAAGGGGAAGAAAATGGATGAATTAAACCAAGATGACGCTGTGTGTGGTCGCCACGGCTCTTCGGTGCTCTTTGTTTTTTTTGTTTTTACTTTAATAGTGTCTCTGCCTGCTCCTTTACTCGTGAGGAGCTTTTTAACATTAGACCCACCATCCCCATGGACCCATTGCCTGTTTTCTTGGCGTCTGCAGCTAATTTGGTTCATGTTTTAGCCAAAAAAGTGAGAACCCGCAAAAGAGGGAAACGCAGCGGGGTGCTTGTGCGTCTGAGGAGATGAGGAGCGCGCATTGTACTCCCCGGTATTTTTCTCTCCAACGTACGCTTACTGGACGATAAGATGGACGAACTCGGCCTGCTGATGAGAAGCAACAAGGACTTCTCTTAATCTTGTGTCTTCTGCTTCACCGAGACGTGGCTCAGCGAGCGGACCTTGGACAGTGCGCTGGAGTTGGATGGCTTCCAACTCTTTCGCGCAGACCGCCAGCTTGAGCTCTCCGGAGGAAAGAGCAGAGGCGGCGGACTATGCTTTTACATTAATACAAACTGGTGTGAGGTGTCAGTGATTTCCAAGCACTGTTCTCCTGCTCTGGAATATCTTTTCATTCATTGCAAGCCGTTCTACTCTGCACGTGAGTTCGTTTCATTCATTCTTGCCTCTGTTTGCATGCATCCCGCCATCCGCGGACCCGCAGCACGTACTTGCAGAGCAAGTATTTTGTATGGAACGTTTATACCCGGACTCTCTGATTATTATCCTGGGGGATTTTGATATGATAAACTTGAGCCAGGAATTACCCAAATACATTTTATCACATGCCCGACCAGAGAGGAGAACACACTGGATCACTGCTACACCACTGTGCGCGGAGCTTTTCGCGCTGTGCCCAACCCAGCTCGAGACTTCACAGACCACTCAATGACCCACCTGATTCCTGCATACAGACAGAGACTGAAGCTCTCGAAGCCTGTAGTGAGGAAGTCCAAGGTGTGGACTGATAAGGCTGTGGAGGAGCTAGCTCATGCATGGAATCTGCGGACTGGGACATTTTCAGAGCTGCCACAGACTACACGGACACTGTGACATCATACATTCACTTCTGCGAGGATAGCATTATTCCAACAAGGACCAGGGTCATCTATAACAACGACAAACCCTGGTTCACTGCTAAACTCAGGCAGCTCAGACAAGCAAAGGAGTCCGCTTTCAGAGAGGGGGACCGCAGCGGCTACAAAGCGGCTAAATATCAATTCAGGAACGAACTGAAAGCAGCATCCCGGCACAGAGAACGACTACAGAAGCAGTTTGCAAACAACGATACTGCTTCTGTCTGGAGGGGCCTGCGGTAGATTACAAACTACAAGCCCAAAGCCCCCCCCGTGCTGTTGATCACAAGCTAGCAAACGAATCTGAGGCCCTGTTTATACTGAGACGCTGCGCAGACGTTTCCAGGCTATTAACAGAAACAACTTGGCTCCTAATGCAAATTTCTCAGCGATCACATGAGGTTGACAAGCGATGTAGTTCTAGCGCCCGGCCAGTAGTGGGCAGATAAACTTTACAACACGACCCCAGCCCCCCTCTCGGCAGTGTACTCACTTCCTGTGCCAGACCCTCAGAATGCACCAACATTATTCTGCAATTTAAAGCTGCACTAACTGACTTTGGGATTTTGAAGCCGCGGACTTGCTGGCCTCGCTCTTTCTGCTCCCCTCCCTGCACCCACGAAGCTATCGCCCCCCACACACACCCACTGTTGGGACGGAGCTAGCGTCTCCCAATATGGATAATACATGGACATGGATTTGCACGTGGATGGCGTGACCACAGAACGATAGAACCGGGAAGCGCGGATGAACAAGACTTTCTTTTGGATGGCTGTTTCGCTGTGTAAGCAGTAACCGGTGACGAAGACGAGGAAGCTTCAGGTTAGCTCCGCCGCTTGTTGTGCTAACTCAGCTGTCTGTGCTAACGGACCTGTAGATTTCTCACGAAAGTGGGGGCCAGTTGTCTGCTGTGATTGGTCACAATCTGCGACCCGAAACACATTCTCTTCCTTGTTTCATCAAAACTCGATCTAAAATATAAAGTCACGCCAGCACAAATCTGCGCATCCATGTCACTACATGGACATGGATAGTACTTTCGTAATGAATACAAAAATAAAGTCAGTTAGTGCAGCTTTAACAGCAGCTGTGAAAATGGAAACTGAAACTAGAGCTTCGCGTGGTCTCGTTTGGACGAACAAAGGTGTAGAATTATCCTCCTTGCCGCGCTGGAAGCCCACGAAGCTAGTTAGTGTGACCGCCGCCATTGTTGTTGATGTTTGTTCTCCGCTACTGCGCATGTCCAAATTTACGTGCGTGGGGGGCAGCACAGAGGCGGGGGTCAGAGCACAGGGGGATTTCACACCTTTTCCCCTCTCGCGGGTGTGAACGAGAGCCCCTGCTGTGCAGCGTATCTGAGTTGTCCCACTCTGCAGGCTGGATCTGAACACTTTCACCCCCTGGAACACAGTCTTCGTATGAACGGTTGGTAGAAACCGACATCCAACTATACCGTTTTACTGCCACATTGTCTCCGTGTAAACTCAGCCTGAACCTGTTTTTCAGCCGCTTTTACGCTGCCCCAGACACCTCCCCCACCCCTCACTGCTCTAACGACCCACCCATCAGCTCTGCCCCCACCGTGACAATAGCTTCAGAAGACATCAAACGACTCTTCTCGAGGCTGCATTACGCCCCCGGTCCAGACCATGTCTCACCTGCCACTCTGAGACACTGCGCCAGTGAGCCAACTGCTGTCTTCACTGACATTTTCAACACCTCTCTGGAGTCTTGCCATATTCTGGCCGGCCTGCTTCAAATCCTCCATCATTGTCCCTGTCCCAAAGAAGACCCGGATCACTGGACTTAATGACTGCAGACCCGTGGCACTGACATCTAGGGATGTACCGATCCGATATTCAGTATCTGCATTGGGGGCCGATATGGTTATTTTGTAAGGATCGGATATTATCGGATTTGTTAAATATTGGGGAGTTTACATTTACAGAGTTCACACACTGGTTAAGTACTGGCTTTTTGTGGTCATTCAGTTATGTACCAGCTCTTTTCTTTTTGTTATACTGAATGTTGAGGGCAGCTTTTGTTCCTATTTGATATTTCTTTTATTTCAAGTTTATTTTAAAGGTGAAATATTCAATACTGATGTGATTCTTACCTCGGACCTAACTCAGTAGGTCTGTTAAGCAAAAGCCAAACAATATTTTTGATCTTGTTACAATAATTTTTTTTTTAAATTTTAAAGTAATACTGGTTGCAAAAATGTTAATGCTTTGAAAATATTAGAAAAAATTGGATCGGTATCGGCAAAACAATATTTAAGAATATCGGAATCGGATCGGATCACAAAAAATCTGGATCGTACATCCCTACTGACATCTGTAGTCATGAAGTCATTCGAGCGCCTGGTCCTCTCTCATCTCAAGTCCTCCACATCCGCCCACCTGGATCCCCTGCAGACGTCTGTAGACGACGCCATAAATCTGGTCACTCCATCTTGCAGCATCTGGGCCCCCCTGGGGACCTACGCCAGAGCCCTGTTCGTGGACTTCAGCTCTGCCTTCAACACAATCCTGCCATCCCTGCTCCAGGACAAGCTCTCCCAGCTCAGCGTGCCCGATTCCACCTGCAGGTGGATCACTGACTTCCTGACAGATAGGAAGCAGCGAGTGCGTCTGGGAAAGAATGTCTCTGTTATGACCCAGCTCGGCTAGGGTAAGGGAGGTAACAAAAAGAACCAAGATGTTAAATGGAAAAGCAAGAGGAGACAAATCAAAATGACACAAAACAGGAAATAGTGGGGTAACTCAATGTTACCAAAATAAAATCTACACTAAACACTAATCCACCTAAAACAAAACACTAAACTGACTGTTGTCCCAAATAAAACGAAGTGTCACAAAAACAAAACCTCGAAGTGTCAACAGAAAAGAGACAAACCAAATTAAAGCCGCAAGCGGCGTCAAACGGCCCTCGCCGTACAACGCAACCGAGGTGGCGCTGTCGCGCCATTTTCCTACCGCCCTGATGGGAGCGACACTGTGCATTTTGAATTCCTATTATCAGTGATTGTGTATCTTTATTGAAAAGGTAAACCTCATTCTCCCCATGTAACACTTGACTCAGTCTGTAGGGGGCGCTGATGCTGCATTTTCATGATTTGCACTTTCAGTTTACTCAAACCCAAGAGTTGGACTATCAAATCAAATTTTGTGCAAATCGGACTTTGTATGTGAAAATGGTGTTATTTAATGTTGTACAATAGCGTCCCCTTCAATTTCAATTTTTTTGTCTTATACCAAAGAACACCAAAATAATAAACTTTTTTTTGCCACAAAAAAACTTGTGGCAAAGTTTGGTGAGTTTTCGTGTTTGTTCAGTGGGTCAAATGTGCGATAAAACAATAGAAAACCTAAATACCTTTATCCCTATGTAGAACTTTACTAAGCCTGTAGGGGGCGCTAATGGGCCAATGTCATTGTTCACACTGTCATGTGACCTAGGCCCAGGAGTTAAACAACCGAGTCAAGTTTAGTGCTAATCAGAGTTTGTAAATGTGCTCCTGATTGCACATACAATCTTTGAGTGTGTCCATACAGTCTCCATTGGATAACATGGGAACTTCACACCTCTCTCTATGAAAATAACCACACTTTGGGAGTCTGTCACGCGCAGACCGTTTGACTAATAAAAATTCTATATGCAACTATTGATGGTACATGTGTTGAGAGCACATAATGGAGCATGTTTGTCGTCGCCACGGCAACAGGGTAAAAAAATCATATTGTTCCTCAAGTCAAGACATGAAAAAAAAGTTATTATGGCTATTACTACAGACTATGTCAAAGTTTTACATGGGCTTTTTTCAATTTAGTTTTTTGTCAAAAAGTCAATGACACCCAAATTTCGTGGCTCTACGACAAACTTGACCTCGGACCCGCTCCCATAGGCACAATGTAAACTGACTTTTATACGGGGCGCTGTTCTGGCATTTTTTTTTGGCCCATAAAAATAAACAGCAAAAAATATATTTAATATAAGGACATCATAAGGACAAATTGCATACCAGCCACACACAGGCTGGCCGTCCCGAACAGGTGTGGAGTGTGGCCTTAAGTGGGAGAGTGACTCCAGGTGGGGAGGCTGGATTGGCCAGGTGCACAGCTGCTCCTCCAATCAGCACCTGAGTCACGGACGTCTGGAAGGCGGGGGGCCAGTGGGTCTCCAATCACAGGCCAGGGACAGCAGAGACAGGAGGAGTTGCCACCCTTTTTTATTTTGCACTTTGAACCTTAATTTGACCCCCTGAACATTGATGAAAAGTTGTGAAATTTTGCCCAAAATTCATAACCGGCGAAAAATGTATTTTTTTGGTGTTTATTTTTATGGGCCAAAAAAAATGCCAGAACAGGGAGCAATCTACAGGCCCAGGGCAGGAACACTCTCAGATTCCAGGATTTTAAATACAGGAGCCCCACAGGGCTGTGTCCTTTCTCCCCTGCTTTTCTCCCTGTTCACCAACCACTGCACCTCCAGCCACGACTCCGTGAAGCTGATCAAGTTCGCGAACAACACCACCCTCATTGGACTCATCTCCAACAACGATGAATCCGCCTACAGGAAGGAGGTGGACCGGCTGGTGTCCTGGTGCAGTGGTAACAACCTGGAGCTGAACGCCCAGAAGACAGTGGAGATGATTGTGGACTTCAGGAAAAGCAAAGTCCCCCTGAGGTTATTGGGCCCTCCCTGATGGACTGCCCAATAACCTCTGTGGAGTCTTTCGTTTCCTGGGCACCACCATCACCCAGGACCTCAAGTGGGAGCCGACCATCCGCTCCCTCATCAAGAAGGCCCAGCAGAGGATGTACTTCCTGCGGCAGCTCAGGAAAGCCAAGCTGCCTGCACAGATGTTGGTGCATTTCTACACGGCCATCATCGAGTTCATCGTGGTTCGCTGGAGCCACAGTCAGGGACAAGCAGAGACAATAGCGCATCGTGCGCTCTGCAGAGAAGGTGATCGGCCGCAGCCTCCTATCGCTGCAGGACCTGTACGTCGCCCGAGCTCGAGGCCGGGCTGGTCACAGCCGACCCCTCTCACCCTTCACATGGACTATTCCAACGTCCCCCCTCGGGCAGGAGACTACGGTCCATCAGGACCAGAACCTCCCGCCACAAGAACAGTTTCTTCTCCTCTGCTGTTGGACTCTTGAACACTTCATAAAAAATCACTGACCTCTGCCCTTATGACAGTCACTTTATGCTACTGTCACTTTACTGCACTCTACAGCACTATTAACTCACTGACTGCCAGGCATTTTCAGATTTGAGAAGTGCATTCTGCCAGCAATTTCAGGTGATTTGACCCAACTTTGAAGTGCCACAGAATATTCATTTTTTAGACGATGTAAACACCAAGGGCACCAAATTAAAGATTCACCTCTCTGCTTTACTCTGAAAAAAAAACAGTTTGTTTCTACCTCTTACCGTTCTTGCGTTATTCGCCATAGAACAAAGCATACTTTCACCCATAACACCTGGTCTGAGCAAGAAAACAGAGGAAACGAGCTGTATGTAAACAGGAACATATCAAGCAGAAAAGAGACTTTTAGATGCATTTTTGCTGCTTTAGTGACAACTCAAAACATCTTCACACTTGTTCCATTACACAAATTATAAAAACATGACTCTGAAATAATACTTTTGATGGCAAATTGCAATTGCAATTTATTCACAGATAGAAAATTTAACTTTCTTCTATACCATCAACCAAAACGTCAAACAACAACAACACAAAGATCAATAAAACTATAGAAGTATAAAATAGAATGAAGCATGTGAATTTGAGTGTGTGTGTGTGTGTGACTGTCAGTGTGCGAGTGAGTGTCTGTGTGAGTGAGTGTCTGTGTGTGTGAATGTCAGTGTGCGAGTGAGTGTCTGTGTGCGTGAGTGAGTGAGTGAGTGAGTGCGTGTGAGTGTTTGTGAGTGTGTCCGATAAATCATGATCAGGCCTTAACTTCTCTCCGTACTACAAGTCACGCTGCTTCTATTGACGGAAGTGAGCGAGAGAGAAGTCTCCGGAGAGAAGTTAGTGCGCGGACGTAGCGCTCCTCAGATTACTACGCCTCACAATATAGTACCCCTTTTATCCGCTGAGAAAATCGACAGTTACATTTCTGTTTTACTATACTTTGCAGTGTAACACGTCACGTAACTATATACATTTAATAGGGAACACTTGGAAGAGTTTGGTAGCTTCTAGCAGGAGCTACCTTTTGGGTACTATACAGTATACAGAGGAGGCTGCGTTTGTGCTCCCGTTTTTGCTCCGTTTGCATGACAGAGCGCACGGACTAAGACCAGACAGGTACATATTAACTAGTCTAAAGCCTGGTTCACACGAGAGGATTTTAAAATTGTCGGCCGATTTTTCTCCGTGTTAGACCCCACACGGGGAGATTAAAAATCCTGCGTCTAACCACTTTGGTCGTGCAGTGTGTGGTGCGTAGCCACACGGCAAGATCACGCAAGCCACAAACAAGCCCCCCCCCCCGAGCATTCCCAGGTCAGACGGAAATCTCACAAAATCTCTCGAGATCAAGCGTGACTTCAGAGTAAACAGTCATGGCGGACGAAGAGGATGCAGTGGCGATAGTGTGCAGTTTGTTGTTAACAGAGAAGAGACGTAATCCAAAGAAAAGGCAATGGTCAAAGCCATGCTGCTGTGTTTTGGTTTTTTTCCGGTGTTTCCTCACCGGCTTGTCACCTCGTCTTCTTATTGGCTACACGCCGTAGTCATGGCAACGCGCTCGCTTGTCCTCGGAGGACACCACACACGACAAGAAATCGGGCCAAAACAATCCAACATGTTGGATATCCCCGATTTGAGATCGGGAGCAGTCCCGATGTCCTTCCGAGCGACGAGTGCAGTCTTAACACACCACACACGGCAGGATAATCTGTAAGATTTTGTTACGGAAATCGGAGCGTTTCTTAAGATTGTCGTAAGGGGTAAATCGGGTCTAAATCGGCCTAAATATCCTGCCGTGTGAACTAGGCTTAAGGTAAGGTAAGAACATATGTCAGTATGTAAAAACGGTGAACTATTCCTTTTTAAGGGTCTATTGTGTGCACCTAGTGCACTTGTATAGTAAACTGTAGAAATTTATGTAGATTTTTATTTATGCATACCATTTTTTTTCTGCTTTA
The DNA here is from genome assembly GCA_964034765.1 of Knipowitschia caucasica. Taxonomy (NCBI): domain Eukaryota; kingdom Metazoa; phylum Chordata; class Actinopteri; order Gobiiformes; family Gobiidae; genus Knipowitschia; species Knipowitschia caucasica. The sequence continues at coordinate 28,739,318 of OZ035824.1, read as the reverse complement.
ACTTGTTTGCACCGAGAGCCAAAGCAATTTCCTAGTTTGTGACTTCCTGGTACCCACATGGCAATAAAAGGATTCTGATTCTGAATTGCCTTACCATTGACAGCGGCCATTATTGGTTTGATTGGTCCGTTATCAAGAAATTATTACAGGTAGAACATTTTGAAATTACATTCAAAACAATGGAGCCTTTTAATTTTACTGTTAACTTCTGCCTCTGCTGTTGTTGTGTCCTTGGGCAAGACACTTTACCCCACTTTACCTATAAGGAGCGCGGAAGTAACAGCACGCTGCATGTCTTGACGTGATATGTGCATATGTGTATTCATCAAACCAAATTTCTCCATTGTGAGATCAATAAAGTATATCTTCTTCTAAAGAGCCGTATGATAATGATAATCTTGAATTATAATCTTCGTTGTGCGTTCTGAACAACTCAGGCCCCAAGAAGCGAAGGTGAAACCGAGAAGACACATTGTCCAACCTCGATTTCATCATTTTTCACATGATCGATTTTCAAAAAGAATGATTCATTGATTTGTGTGATTAGGAGAGAAAAACAACCTGATAGTAAGTCAAGATTTTAACTCTCCCAAAGATAATGTTTATTTATTTTCATTGCAGGAGAAGGGTCTTTTAAGAAATTCTATGTTTCATTTGTAGTTTTGCAGATATCTCCCTTACTGCCTTACTGTCATTTGCCTAAGGCTGTTTTCAAAGATACAAGGACTTTTATGCTACTCTGTCTCTTATGTCCTTCTCTCCCAGCTGTTCTTGTGCTACAGACAAATACAGAATACAAAATACTATTTTATTTCATTCTGTGCTTTCTAATCTAATATCTCTGTGGAGTAACATATAGACTATAGACGCCCTCATTTGGGTTCAGAGATATAATAATGTTGAAAGCAGCCGTGCAGCCTGCTCCATAATGAGTTGACCTGAGATACTCTCCAAGACTTTCAAAGTTTGATATTTTGCATTCTTTAAAATAAAGACAGATCGTTAATGATGATCCTGCTCATAATTCATCAGGATGCACGCTCCAATTTGCAAGACTTCTGTGGACTTCTTACTAAAAATGGGCACTGTGGCCTGAAATGATCGTATGTGAGACATTAAGGAGCATTTTTATCAATCCAGTTGCTAAACTTATTGCTTTACAGTTAAGCGGTCCACACACCCAAACCCATGATTCACCAGAGTATCGGCATTATAAATACTTCACTTGGGACACAATCATGGATCTATTATGATAACTGGAGAGGGTATTTCTTTCAATTACGTTCTGCCCAGAAACCATTTTTACCGTATGCATGGTACCCCATAAACAAACTGTTCAACTGACAAGACACACACCATTTTAAAAACAACATCTAATTTAGTGGCCCTTTTTGTCTTCAGTTTGATCATAATCATGTTCCATTGAAATTGTTGAACTTTGAGCTTTTGTACTTTATGAACAGAAAGTTCTTAAAGATGATACATGACTTTTGTCGTCATCCTCTGCTCTGAGGGCCAGCAACACACTGAGGACGCTGTAACAGAAAAACGTTAGAGTTGGGTATCGGATTGACCTTTCGTTTACATGAAGATTGTGTTTCAGGTGAAAACGCGAGCGTAGAGAAACAGCCTCCAGAGTAAAACAGATACGCGGCACGGCAGCGTGCTGTTTCACAGCAGTGTGAAGAAAAAGGTGTAAATTCTCTGCCTGCTATGACCCCCACTTCCCCACACGTACATTTGGACGTGCGCAGTATGCGAGAACAAATGTACACAACAATGGCGGCGGGTACAGTAACTAGCTATGTGTGCTTCGAGCGCTACACGGAGGAGAATTCTACTCCTTCGTCCGTCCAATAAAAACCACGCGAAGCAGTAGTATCAGTTTCCATTTTTGCAGCTACTGTATATAACGGCAAAAAAACCAGCACACCTAAATCAGTCATGTTTTTCATGACGGTTTAAGCGTCATCGCTGACGTCACCAAACCACGCTCCGAGCCACGCTTCACTGTGTGGCTGCACTGATTACTTGTCACACGCTTCAAAGCCTCTATTAATTTGGCCCATCACTAGCTGCACTTGCGGAGTAGAACTTTACACAAAAAGCTGCTAGCTTAAACTCGTTAGCATCAATGCCCGCCCGCCAATTCCGCCCTGAATCTTCACATTTTTATAATTAGCTCATCATCTTAGATGTTCATTTTTTAAGTCGTTTTGTCATACTTTGTTTTTAGAAATATTAAAACTATTGGAATTCACTGACTTATCATACAGTATCTGAAGAAATATGAAATCTCGTGTATGTCACTATTTTCAGAGGTTTCTACGTGCCTTCAAATCAGATATGCCACCCCGCCCTTTTTGCCTGAAATGGGGAACACTGTATCCCATGTGTGAACTGAAAGTTGTTGATCCTGGTCATTGAGAGTTGATGTTCATGCTGATGTAGTTGTCCAAATTATGTTCTTTTTAATGAGTTTGTAACCATACTTGTCACACTTTCTGATTACATGTTGCATTAGCCTGTGCACGCTGACTGTGGGTGGATACAGAACTCCGCACGTGTGTTCTTGTGTCTGGGGAAAGAGTTGAGAAGCATCTCTTTAATCTAGTCCATAATTGAACTTGGCCCATGGGTTTGTAGAATTCTGCTGAGAGATGGCTGCAGATGAGAAAGGACAAAAAACAAAGGGTACAAGATGAGCCACAGTGCTGTGGTGAGGAGGGGCTCGAGGAGGACATATTGGAGGAAATGAGGATGTACAGAATAAAGAGGGTAGCTGCACTCTCACTCATCTGCAAGTCTTCATAAGAGCTGGCTGTACGGCCCAGTGGCTGGCAGTCAAGTCAATATGACAAATGAATATTGCAGGAGCCATTCTATCCCCTGCTGCCAACCTCTATTATTAATGTCCCAGTGTAAACTTTACTTTTCTTTGGGGCCTCTACATTAAGACTTTGGATTCATCAGTACTAATAAATTATTACATGCTGTAACTGTCTTCAAGACAAGCATTTTATAATTGCATTGAATTCAAATTAGTTAAAATATAATTACATTTAAAGTTAAAAAGTCCTGATAATATTGTTATTTCACTGTAAGATTGTCAATAATTCTACAGTTGGTCACATTAATTGATTTTGTCAATGTGAATCTGTGACATAAGATGACATGTTAGGTGATTGATCAGTGCTCATGTTTTATTCAAGTAAGAATTGAAAACTTAACAAGCAAATGTCGAATTATAGCATTCAAGTAAAAAATAAAGTTAATAAACTAGCTATAATGATGTCGAAGAGTAGACACCTGTATTGTTGATTTCTTTATTTCTCTATTCATGCAAATGTGGTGTCGAATCATAGGTGATGCACCATACTCTTAAGATATATGAAACAGGAAATATCTCCCAATTTACTGATGCAAACATGGCTTAAAGAGCTAACAACCTGGCCAATCTATATTTGGTCACTCAACTTTTTATACAAACTTCACAAGCAAATGTCAGATTACAGCATTCAATTAAAAATATAAGTTAATAAACTAGCTATAATGATTGTATAAGTCAATCATTAACTGTAAACTATGGAGCTATTATTGTTTCAATAATATTTGTGTGTTCGTAAACAGATTTGTGCGTGCGTCAAAAGATTTGTGTGCGTAATCAGATTTGTGTGTGCGTAATCAGATTTGTGTGTGCGTAACCAGATTTGTGTGTACGTAAAAAGATTTGTGTGTGCGTAACCAGATTTGTGTGTGTGTAAAAGAAATATTTGTGCGTGTGTAAATACATTTGCATTTACTATCAAGATTTGTGTGTGCGTAAAATGATTTGTGTGTGCGTAGAAAGATTTGTGTGTGTGTAAAAAAAAAACCCACGAATCTTTTGGCACAGTCCTGCCTTCGCAGATTCGCAAGTGTATCTTGGACTGTGTGCGTGCGTAAACAGATTTGTGTGTGTGTAATTTGACATTTGTATCTGTAACAGAACAATCTGTGTGTAAATAACCACGTTGTACGAAGAGAAGAACGAAAAAAAGCCTAAGTGCTACGCACAGGCTCTGTTTTACATACAAATCTCTTTTTGACACACCTCTGCCGCCAAGCGTGTGTCAAAAAGATTCGTAAGTGTAATGTGGTTGTTCTAGCAGTACACCAGCAGATGGTGCTGTTGTAGCTGGTTGAATAAAGTGGAGACGGTGGATTTGGATAGGGACATCATCTTACAGTGTATATGGTGAGGACCCCACGCAAACCTTCGCCTTTGCTTCTAGCGTTAGACGGAGGGGCAATTCTACTCCTTTCTCCGTCCAAATGAAACCATGAAAAGCTTTTTGCAGTTTCCATAATTGCTGCTACTGTTACACGCAGAATGATGTTGGTGCATACTTTCCCGGCTTTGCGTTGGCCTGAGGAGGTTGTTGAGGAAGTGCTTATACTGATGGGAGCAGCGCGTGTCGCATTGTAAAGTTCCATTGCCAACTACTGGCCGGGCGCTAGAACTACTGTACATAATTTTTTCTCGTTGTGTAGACGTTCTGCACTTAGAATCTGGAATGGGATTGTTTTTTGCGAATTGCTTGGTGTAAACAAGGCCTTGGTCTCGATCCCTAGCTTATGTCGGTTTACATTTGTTAGTATTCGATATCGTTGGGGAACATTATCACATGCACATGTAGAGTCGGCCTAAGTACAGTATGTCAGTTAAAGAGTAGGGACATGTCGGTACTGTGCTGCTGATGATTGACGAGGAGCTGCAAATATGCAGCGGGCTTTGGTCTTCTGAGTCATCTGTAAAATATTGTGCTTGTGCTGTGTCAGCATTGTGCAGCACATGGATCACAGAGGCAGGAAGCGGGTGCTCAGGGATGTGGAGATTCAACCTACACCATGGAGAATGAGCTGCTTCATCTGTGCCACTTTGAATTTTTTATTTGAAGATAAATATCAGTCATTCGCTTTTAGCATTTTTGTCTTTTCATCTCCAGTAGAGGTGAATTTGTTTGTTCGGCAGCCTGAGAATGAGCATTACGCAGTATAAAGATGTTTTGAGTGTAAATAGATATGCATGTCATTATTTAGGGCGCAGTGTTGTGCGTGAACGAGTTCAAAAGAACGCGTTCATTGAACACGCTCATTTTTTCGTGAACGTTGAACTGAACGCAACACATTTTTTAATAAAGGACTTGCACTGCATGAAAAGTGTGATTTTCGTCTCTTTTCGGCCCTGTATATTACTGTGAAACTTCTGGGATTCGGCAGTTTGTTGTCCCCTCCTCCCTCCTCCACAGGAGGCTTTAACATGTAAATGGCAATGCTGTGAGCTATACAAATGCTAATCAGGGTTGAGGGGGAGCACACCGTAGACCCGGATTTTGTAAATGCTCAAACACACACACACACACACACACATATTTGATCATGATTGATTATAGCTTGTCATGTCAAAATCAATTAAATAAATCTAATAGGACAAAAGACATGTTGAAAGTGTAAGTGCTCATCTCATGTATGTACAGTACAGACCAAAAGTTTGGATTTTTTATTTTTATTCATGACATGAAAGATGTGTTCTATTCTCGGTTCAAATTATATATATATATATATATATATATATATATATATATATATATATATATATATATATATATATATATACTAGGGCTGTCAAACGATTCATTTTTTTTAGTTGATTAATCGCATAGTAATGGTGAGTTAACTCACGATTAATTGCATGTTTAACATTCTATTTCAAATCCACTCCAATTGAAGTTAAATGAGATTATAAAATATAATTACCAGTGTTGGGTAAGTTACTTTGAAAAAGGGCACGGTGACTGAGTGGATAGCACTCTCGCCTCTCAGCAAGAAGGTCCTGGGTTCGAATCCCGGTCGGACCAGGGCCTTTCTGAGTGGAGTTTGCATGTTCTCCCCGTGTCTGCGTAGGTTTCCTCCGGGTACTCCGGTTTCCCCTACCACTAAAAATATGTCCAATAGTTCTAGCATGCGCCTCCTGTACTGGCCCCGCTCCCATCTCTGTGTGGAGTGAGAGACAAATGCCCAAAAAATTAACAATTGTAAACCGCTTTGAGACTCAGATCTGCAGTGAAAAGGCGGTATATAAATAAATACTTACTTACTACTTACTTACTTACTAAAAG